>JAWWEA010000123.1:14743309-14753795 GCA_035222095.1 Andricus quercuspetiolicola | reverse complement strand
AAATCTTTAAAAATATATTAGAAATATGTTTTGGAGAAAATATAAATTATTACATTTTTGTTGGAAATGTTTTTGGGTTGCAAATTAACTTTTTTGTTGAGAATTGAACTGTTTTGTATCAAATTTGTCTTTTTGTCTCGAAAATTCAAAAGATTAGTTAAAAAATCAACTATTTCGTGGGAAATCGGCTTTTTTATGAATTCAACTGTTTTTTGTTTAAAACTTTAATCTTTTTTAGGTCAAAATATTAATTTAGCTTTTACAGTTGAAAACGTTAAATATTTGGTTAATAATTTATGTGATCTGTAGAAAATTTTTCTTTTTGTCTGGAAAATTAAACAATTTGGTTGAAAAATCTACTGTTTTGTTGAATAGCCGTCCTTTTTAAAAACATTAAATTTCTTTTAAATATATTAAAACTATTTTTTGGTTGAAATATCAATTATTACATTTTTGTTGGGAATCCATCTTTGTGTGTTGAAAATAAATTTTTTTGTTGAAAATTCAATTGTTTTGTATCAGATTTATCTTGTTTGCTTGAAAATTAAAAAGTTAAGTAAGAAAATCGACTATTTTGTGCAAAATCGTCTTTTTTGTGAATTCACCTGTTTTTTGTTTAAAATTTTTATCTTTTTTGGTTGAATTATCAATTTATCTTTTGCAGTTGAGAACGTTAAATATTTAGTTAAAAATTCATTTATTTTGCAGAAAATTTCACTTTTTGTCTTGAAAATTAAACACTTTAGTTGAAAAATCGAGTGTTTTGTTGAATTCAACTGTTTTTAAATTAAAATTTAAATATTTTTGGTTGAAATATCAATTATTACATTTTTGTTGGGGAATCATCTTTGTTTATTAAAAATTAACTTTTTGGTTTAAAAATTCAACTATTTTGTATCAAATTTGCCATTTGTCTAAAAAATTCACTAATTTAGTTAAAAAATCTACTATTTTGTTGAGAAATCGTCTTTTCTATGAATTCAACTGTTTTTAATTAAATTTTTAAATCTTTTTTAGTTGAAATGTCAATTGATCTTTTTTAGATGAAAATTTAAACTTTTCAATTAAAAATTCATGTGTTTTGCTGAAAATTCGTCTTTTTGGTAGAAAATTCAACGGTTTGGTTAAAAATTCAACTGTTTCGTTGAAAATTCGTCGTTTCATGTTAAAAATTCAAATAATTTCGTAGAAAATTCAAATACATATTTTTTATAAAATTTGTTAAATTCATCTTTTTTTTTGAAAATTAAAGTTTTTGTTTGAAAATTCAACTGTTCTGTGTTAAATTTGTCTTTTTGTCTTGAAAATCCAATAATTTAATTAAAAAATCTACTATTTTGTTGAGAAATCGTCACCTTCATGAATTCTACTCTTTTTCTTTAAATTTTTATATTTTTTTTGGGTTGAAATATCAAGTTATCTTTTTGAGTTGAAAATTGAAAATATTTGGTTAAAAATTCATAAATTTTGTTGAAAATTATTTTTTTTTGTAGAAAATTCAACTGTTTAGTTGAAAATTCGACTATTTTGGTGGAAAATTCAACTGTTTAGTAGAAAATCTATCTTTTTGGCTTGAAAATTGAACAATTTAATGATTCATTTCAACTTAATTTTGTGAATTCAACTGTTTTAATTCAAAAATTTAATCTTTTTGGTTGAAATATCAACTAATACATTTTTTGTTTAGAATTTTGTTTAGATGTTGGCTAGTTTCTTAAAAATTCATTTTTCTGTTGTTGAAGATTTATCAGTTTAGTTTAAAATTTAACTATTTTGGTAGAAAATGTACCTATTTTGAAAAAAATTCGTCTTTTTGAGTTCAGAATGAACATTTTTGTGGAAACTTTTCATTTTCATGCTAAATATTCAACAATTTAGTCAAAAAATCTACTTATTTGTTTTTAATTTTAGATTAAAATTGTATTTTTTAAAATATCAATTTATCGTTTTTAGTTGAAAATTGAAACTATTCTGTTGGAAATTTATGTATTTTGTTGAAAACAATTGAATAATTTGGTTGACAAATCTACTTTTTTGTTGAAAAGCCGTCTTTTTTTATGAATTTCACTATTTTTTATTAACTATTACAATCTTTTTTACTTGAAATATCAATTGTTACATTTTCTGTGAAGAATTCATCTTTTTTGGTTGAAAATTAAACTTCTTGATTAAAAGTTGAACTATTTTGGAAAAAATTCATTTTTTTGTTAATTCAACTGTTTTCCATTTAGAAAGTTTGATTTTTTTTCTTTGAAATTTCAATTTATATGTTTTAGTTGAAAATTGGAACTATTTGGTAGAAAATTCCACTACTGGGTAGAAAATTTAACTACACGGTTGGAAATTCGTCTTTTCGTGTTCAAAATAGGACTGCTTTGGTAGAAAATTCAACTGTTTTGTAAAAAATTGATTTTTTGGATTAAAAATTAAACAATTTGAATGAAAATTGAACTATTTTGGTAGAAAATTCAACTATTTGGTGGAAAATTAATCTGACTTAGTTTAGGATTCTACTGTTTTGTTGAAAATTCTAGTTTTTTGGTTGAATTGAACTTTTTTATTTTTTTATTAAAATAAAAATTTTTTGAGATGAAATATCAACTATTACATTTTCAGCTCAGAATTCATCTTTTTTGGATGGAGATTCTTAATTTTAAATGAAAATTCATCTCTACATTTAAAAAATCGCCTTTTTTAGTAAAAAATTAATACTGATTGTTGAAACTGCAATATTTTTACTTGAAATATTAGAAATTTAAAGAATTTCAATTTGGATTTGATATACTCCTACCTACATTAATTTCATTTCAAATAATTCATTCCTGTATTATATTTAACGCAGTGTCTCGTCGTCCCGGAATTCGGGACGACTAAGCCAATAATTTCCATGAGCTTGGCTAGTCGTCCCGAATTTTCGGGGCGACTTTTCACTTTCCCAACTCCTCTTTTCCAACTCCCCATTTCCAACTCCTCTTTTCAAAAATCTCCTTTTCCAACTCCCCATTTCCAACTCCCCTTTTCAAAAATCTCCTCTTCCAACTCCCTTTTTCCAACTTCCCTTTTCCAACTCCCCCAATTTTTCGGAACGACTAGACGCAGGCTATATTTAAATGAAATAATATAAAAATAATATAAAATATTTGAAATTGGTATCATCAAAAAACTCTTTTAAAACGCCTTGTTTTCTAATGTCTCGAATTTATCTTTATGGTTCTTAAAAAATGAGTTGGAACCTTGGAAAAAAGGGGAAAATGGGAAAATTGGGTCAAACATCTCGATCTTAGGTGTTTTAGGGGATTTTTCAAATTTAAGAGGGGAAAGAGGAAAAGGGGAAAAAGAGGATTAGGTCAGAAAAGGGACCGACCGTGACCCCTGTTTTGTTTAATTTTTAATCAAATATGTCCTCTAAGAAAATATCATTATACCTGAGATTCATAATTTGCCGAGCGAGACTCAAGGCTAGACTTTATAGTCACTTAATTGAAATTTAATTCCGACAATGCATGTTATCAGGTCTGGATATGAGTTTCTTTGGCTCTGCATTAAATTGTTGTGATTGTCGAGGTCAGTGATCGATTGTACTTGAAACTATTATTGGATTTCGATTTGTTCTTTCATTTTAAAATTTAAAAGAAATTCAGTAACAGACATCACAGCCCAAAATGCTATCAGAAAAGGGGAAATAGGGTAATTTTTCAAGAAAATATGTGAATAATACAATGTACAAAATTTCGGAAATTCTCCCTATCCTTGGTCATTGATTATTTCCAAATTTCGATAGGGAAAATACCTTTTCCGGAAAATAGGTCATTTCTCCTGATTTTTGGAAAAAAATCTGAAGGGGATCGAACTATTTCCGAAAGAAATCGAAGACAATCCGGAAATGTTAGGAAACTAACGAAACTACATGAAAATGGGAAATTTTTCTTATCCTTTTCGAAAATTTTCTTACATTTTCATAGGGGAATATTTCTTAATATTTGAATGAAAAAAAACGGAAATTTTTATTTTTAGTATCAAAAGAACTACCGTAAATATGAATAATTATCGCAGACATTCTCATAAATTAAAAAACAATTGAGGAAAAATTTTTATAGAAGTTAGATAATGTCTGGAAGCCCCTTAATTTCCTTGAAAAATTTGAGCCCCCTAATTATCAGAACTTATTTTTAGTCTTTCCTTCTGAAATTTTAAACCAAGTACCCCCCTTTCTTCAACAAAATATTTTTATCCTCAAAAAAAAGTTTTTTCAGTCAATAAAGAAAAAAAATGTCATTTGAAATATAGAATCATCAAGTCAAAAAAATATGAATTTGCGGATAAAGTTCCGAATCGCGCTTACCTGCGATCATTTTTAAACTCTGTATACATATTTTTTTTTGATTCGCTGATTATGAAAATCATAGTGCGAATGAGCACAAATTTGATTTTCATGATGAAAACCACGAAAAATCCACAAGACGCACGGTTTTTCATGTTTATCTCGCGAACGATTGAAATTTCAGAAAATAATTTTAACAAAAATTGTATACCCTATCAAAATACATGTTTTATGTGTTATCCATTTTTTTCGTACGAGTAAATGTTTTTAAGTTATTTGATGATTTGACCCCGGTCAAATTGTCTGAAATCCGAAATCGCAATATAATATAGTTCAAAGCGTCCTGATCAAAAAATCCTAATGGGTACCAGTCCAAAAAATCATAAGTTTTCGAGATAGGTGGGATTGACCGCAAAGAATATGCCCACAAGCGAATCTATTGTCCCGCTAGAAACTTGAAGATGAGGTGCAGATATTTCAATAAAATATGATCAGCACAATCACAGACAATACTGGAAACACTGGCAAGACCAGTCCAGCTAAGAAAGACAACAAAATGTCGCTGTCCTAGTAATAATAGGCAAAATCATGGGGATCTCCTGGCAATGTAAATACTGTTCGCGATACACTGGGGTCTCGTTTTATCGGATCCTGATATACCGGATAAGGTGGTCTAAGGGGGCGAGAGAGAGGCGCTTGCAAGGTCAGCGGAGTTGCGCAGTTTACGATTCGGTATTATAAGAAGCCACAAACAAGAAGGAGAAGAAGAGCGGTTAGCAGAGTCCCGATTTACCATGAAGGCCATTGAGGCTACCCCCGAAACGAATACAAGACTGTAGATGCGTCCAATTATCAAAGAAAAGGCCATTCCAGCCAATAAGGGCAATGTAATGGGTCTGCCCTCGCAATGTAAAGATTTTTCAAAATAATCAAGGCAAAAAACATTCTGGACTACCAAAGATATTTAGCAGTCCAGCTAATTAAGACAAGGCTATAGATCAGTCCAACCAACAAAGGCAAAACGTGTTATAAGTCCAACCAGTTGAGACAAGACTATAGGTCTGTCTAATCAACAGAGACAAGACATGTTATTCTTCCATCCAGTTAAGAGAAAAGTATTATAGATCAGTCCAACCAACGAAGGTAAGACATGTTATTAGTCCATCCAGTTAAGACAAGAGTATAGATCAGTATAACCAACAAAGGCAAGACGTGTTATCAGTCCAACCAGCTGAGAAAAGACTATAGATCAGTCCGATCAACAAAGGCGAAACACTTTGGTAGTCCAGCCAGTTAAAACAGGACTATTATAGATCAGTCCAACCAACAACGGCGAGACATGTTATTAGTCCAGCCAGCCAAGACAAGACTATAGATCAGTCCAACCAACAAAAGCAAGAAACTTCAGTAGTCCAGCTGGTTGAGACAACACTATTACAGATCAGTCCAACCAATAAAGGCAAGACATGTTATTATTCCAGCCATTCAAGGCAAGACTATAGAACAGTCCAACCAACAAAGGCAAGACGTGTTATTAGTCCAACCAGCTGAGACGAGACTATAGGTCTGTCTAATCAACTGAGGCAAGACAAGTTATTAGTCCATCCATTTAAGAGAAAAGTATTATAGATCAGTCTAACCAACAAAGGCAAGACATGTAATAACATGTCAGTAAGACAGTTAAGACAAGACTATAGATTAGTCCAACCAACAAAGGCCAGAATTGGCACCTTCATCATCAAATATCTCGAAAACCTTCACTCGTAGAAAAAAATAGAAGAATCATAAAATATGTATTTCATCAGGATCTACAACTTTTGTCTAAATTATTTTTTAAAATTTTCTATCGTTTTCGAGATGAACATGAAAAAACATGATTTTTAGGGAGTTTTTTGTGATTTTCACCATGAAAATCAAATTTGCGTCAATTTTCACTAAGCTTATCGCAATAAGCGCATCAAAATACATGAGTTTCTACTAGAAAACAATTGAATTTTCATCCACACAATATGAATTTTCTACAAAAATTGTAATTTTCTACTAAGTAGTTGAGTTTCCTACCAAAATAATTGAATTTTCGACCCAAAAGATAAATTTTTAAGCCAAAAATACTAATAATAAATGAAATTATATTTTACAACAAAAGAAAACGAATTGTTTGAAAGTATAAAAATTGCACAAGAAGGCTTAAGTATGTTCTTTAAAGAACCATGTTTTTAAAACAAATACTCAACAAAGTCAATGTGTGTAACATAATTGCACAAAAGGAGTTAAAATGAGGGAAAAATTTTTTAAGCTAATATTGTAAAACGGCTCATTAGAGACAGATATATGATAATTGAAAAAAAATGTACTTTCAAATATTTAATAAACAGAGGCATTACACATAATCTAATGGCAATTATACCGTTTTGGACAGAGAGATTTTTTCGGAAAATGTTCGTTTTCTTTTTTTAATTGAAAATTTTCTTTTTGCGCTTGAAACCGGCAGCCCAGCATACACAATCGTGAGAGTGTTGCCGGTTTCAGGCGCTAAAAACATTTTCAATTACAAAAAAAAACAAGAACATTTTCCGGGAAAAAATCTCTGTGCAGACCGATATAATTGTGTTTAGATTATGTGGTAAAAATATAACGTTCAACAATTTATCCTTTTAGACGTGTAGTGGATCAAGCGAAACCAATCTGTTTGAAGCGCCTTAAGCCATGGACCCTGCTGTCGTTCTCCAGCGTTCAGTTCTTTTGACCGTACTCAAAAGTTCGTTTCTTGGTCAAACCATAAACGAATTTTCAATAAAATAGTCAAATCTTCGAACACCAAATGGATTTTCAATAAAGCAGTTGAAGTTTCAACTAAATAGCTGAATTTTTAGTCAATAAGACCAATTTTTAACTAAAAATGGAATAGTTAAATACACAATTAAACCAATTGATTTTCAACCAAAGAAACTAAAATTTAAACAAAATATTTAAATCTTCAACCAAAAAAATAAATATGTAACCCAGACGAAATTTCCACAAAACAGTTGAATTTTCATCTCGAAAATAAGGATTTTCAACTATAATGCTAATTTTCCACTAAATAGTTTAATTTTCTACCAAAATAATTGAATTTTTGACCCAAAGGACGAATTTTTAACAAAGCAATTGAATTTTTATGCCAAAAATATGAATTGTCTAGATAAGAATTAAATTTTCAAACAAATAGTTAAATTTTCGACTAAAACCGATTAATTTTTAACCCGAAATGGAATAATTCAATTTTCAACTTAACAAATTAATTTTTAACCAATAAAAAAGAATCTTCAACAAAATAGTTAAATCTTCGATTACCAAATTAATTTTTAATAAAGCAGTTCAACTTTCAACTAAATAGTTGAATTTTCAATCAAAAATGGAATAGTTAAGCAAATTAATTTTCAACCAAAGACAACGAATCTTAAACATGAAAGTTAAATCTTCAACCAATAAAATAAATTTTTAGGAAAGTTGAATTATTCATAAAACAGAAGAATTTTCATCTCGAAAATGTGAATTTTCAACTAATATGTTAATTTTAAACCAAAATATTAATTTTCAACCGAACAGTTTAATTTTCTACCATAATAATTAAATCTAACATAAAAAATTAAACATAAAAAACGAAGTTTTATCAAAACAATTGAATTTTTAAGCCATAAAGATGAATTTTCCACAAAAAAGTTGAATGTTTAACCGTAAAATACGAATATTTAACCACATAGTTGAATTTTTTACTAGAAACGATCAATTTTCAACCAGAAATGGAATACTTCAATTTTTAGTACAAAAAATTAACTTTAAACAAATAAAAAACGAGTTTTCAACAACGTAGTTAAATCTTCGACCACTAAATGAATCTTTAATAAAGCAGTTTAGCTTTCAACCAAATAATTGAATTTCCAACAAAAAATGGAATAGTTAAATATGCAGTTAAACAAATTAATTATCAACCAAAAAAAATTAATTTTAAACATGAAAGTTGAGTTTTCAACCAATAAAATAAATTTTCAGCAAAGTCGAATTTTCTACAAAAAAGTTGGATTTTCATCCCGAAAATATGAATTTTCAACCAAAATGTTAATTTTAAACCAAAATGTCAATTTTCAACCAAAAAGTTTAATTTTCTACTAAAATAATTGAATTTGCAACACAACAGATGGATTTTTAACCAAACATTTTTTAACAACGAATTTTTAACAACGTAGTTGAATCTTCGGTCACAAAATGAATCTTTAACAAAGGAGTTTAACTTCCAATGAAATAGTTGAATTTTTTATAAATATAATAAAGCAGTTTAACTGTTTACCAGATAGTTTAATTTTTATTCGAAAAGAAAATACTTGAGCGTTTAGTACAAAAATTTAATTTTTAACCAAAAAAAAAACGAGTTTTCAACAAAATAGTTAAATCTTCGATCACCGAATGAATTTTTGACAAAGTAGTTCAACTTTCAACCAGATAGTTGAATTTTCAAACCAAAAGTATATTAGTTAAATATACAGTTAAACAAATTGATTATCAACCAGAGAAAATGAATTTTAAACATAAAAATTAGATTTTCAACCAATAAACTAAATTTCTAATAAAGTCGAATTTTCTACAAAGTAGTTGAATTTTCATCCCGAAAATATGAATTTCCAACTAGAATATTAGTTTTAAATCAAAATATTGATTTTGAACCAAATAGTTCGATTTTCCTTAACAATAATTGAACTTGCAACACAACAGATGAATTTTTAACAAAGGAGTTTAACTTTCAACGAAATAGTTGAATTTCTTACAAATATAATAAAGCAGTTGAACTCTTTACCAGATAGTTGAATTTTCATCCAAAAATGGAATACTTAAGTTTTTGGTAGAAAAATTTAATTTTTAACCGAAAAAAAGGCGAGTTTTCAACAAAACAGTAAATCTTCGATCGCCAAATTAATTTTTAATTGAATTCATAATGAAAAATTTAATAGTTAAATTTTTAACTAAAAGCGATCAATCTCCAACCAAAGATGGACTAGTTAAACTTTTAGTTAAAAAAAAATTAATTGTCAAACAAAAGAAAAAACCATTTCCAAGAAAATAGTTAAATCTTCAATCAATAAAATTAATTTTTAACAAAGTACCTTCAACCAAGTAGTGGAATTTTCGACCAAAAAATATGACTTTTTAACGAAATAGTTGAATTTTTAACAAGATAATTAAATTTTTAACGGAGTAGTAGAATTCTTAACCAAAATAAAGAAATTCTTAATTTAAAATATTTATAGTAGACTTTTCAATTAAAAAGAATAAATTTTCAACCAAAAGTAGTTTATTTTCTTACTTGTTGTTATTAATTCAGTTTGCATTTAAGCGAAAAATTTAGAAAAGGGGGAAAAGGGGAAGTTTCTTGAAAACAGGGACTAAAAGAGGAATTTAAAAAAAAGGAAAATAGGCGAAAAACTGTGAAGTTTACAATAATATAAAAATAATCACGAAAAAAATCATCTTTTTTCAAAGCCTCTGTCCTGTTTGAATAACAGAGTTACTTTTTTTAAAAAGTCTCTAATTTTTTATTTTCCGACATTAATCTTGTGGCGAATTCTTTTGCAAACTGTTGTTCATAATTAACTTATTGATCCATACTATAGTTAATGTTACTACACCATCATCGCATTCGCTTCAAATATGCATAATGAAAAATATACCTAGCTTGAAGGCAAACGATTATTATCGGTTCGATTATCGAATCGATGAAAAATAATCCTTCGTTTGCACTGAGGAAAATTATTTAATTCATATAGAGAGAAAATTGTAAGAAGATCTATTAAAAATTTATCCGTTCAATTTTATCCATTTAAAATTAAACAATTTAAAAATTGGAAGCCTTTAGGATTTTATATTTTACTTTTTTTTCTTCATAATTCAAGATCAAAACAAAAAAAGTTTAAATATACAAAATTAAACAACGATAAATTCAAAGCATCTAAATTTGAAGTATTCTGAAGTCTAGAATTCAACTATTCAAATTAGTAAGAATTGGACAAAACTCAAATTAAAATCTTCTTATGGTTGAAATTTCAACTATTACATTCTTTTGTGAGAATTCATTTTTTTGGTTGAAAATTCAACTATTCGGCTAAAATTTGAACTGCTTTGTTAGAACTTTAT
>JAWWEA010000123.1:14001401-14011474 GCA_035222095.1 Andricus quercuspetiolicola | reverse complement strand
CCATCTTTCATGGTAGAAAAATGAACTTTCTTAGTTTAAAATTCATCTTTTCGGTTAAAAATTCATATTTTTTATTAAAGTCATACTTTGTGTTTGAAAATCCAATGTTTTGTTAAAAATTTGTCTTTTCGGATTGGAAATTCGTCCTTGTGGACTGGAAATTCATCCTTTACGGTAGAAAAATCATCTTTCTTGGTTAAAAATAAACTTTTTGGTTAAAAATTCATATTTTTTGTTAAAGTCACACTTTGTGGGCGAAAATCCAATGTTTTGTTCAAATTTTTTTTTCTGGATTGGAAATTCGTCCTTTTAGACTGAAAATTAATCCTCTATGGTAGAAAAATCATCTTCTTCAGCTAGAAATTCATGTTTCTCGGTTAAAAATGAACATTTTTGGTGAAAATTCATATTTTTTGTTAAAGTCATATTTTGTGGTCGAAAATCCAAATAGTTTGTTGAAAAATTTTTTTTTCTTGATTGGAAATTCGTCCTTTTGGACTGAAAATTCATCCTTTATAGCAGAAAAATCATCTTCTTTAGCTAAAAATCCATCGTTCTGGGTTAAAAATGAACTTTTTTGTTGAAAATTAATGTTTTTGGAATTAAAATTGACCAGTTTTGTACAGAATTTTTTTTTTTCAATTCAACTGCTTTGTGTTATAAAATTAAAATCGTCTTGTTGATTTTTTGAAACCTAAATTTGACTTTCCTATTTTTGATTAAAAACTCATCTTCTTTAGCTCAAAGTTGGTATTTTCTAGTTGAAAATTCAACTGTTTGGTTGAAAATACGTTGGTTGAAAAATCAACTATTTGGTGAAAAATTGAATTTTTTGTTGAAAATTGTTTTAAAGGGTTATCTTTTTTGGTCAGAAACTCAACTATGTGGTTAATATTCAACTATTTCGTTAAAAATCGAATTATTTGATTGAAAATTTAACAATTTTAAAAAAGTAATTTTTTTGGGATGAAAATTCAACTATTTTGATTAAAAATCGCCACTTTAGCTTGAAAATTTAAAACGTTGATAGAAAATTAAACTATTTGGTTGAAAATGATCTTTTTGTTAAAAACTCATGTTTTTGAGTTGAAAATTCAATCGTTTTATAGAAAATTTGACTTTTTGGTTTGAAAATTCATCTTTTTTCGTAAAAATTTCATTTTTTTTTTGGTAAAAAATGCAACTGTTTGATTGCAAATTTTTTGTATTTTGTTGAAACTTCTTTTTCTTGTGTCAGAAAATTAATTTTTGTGGTTGAAAATTCATCTTTTTGGTTGAAGATACAACTATTTTGGTAGAAAAGTAAACTATTCGGCTGAAATTTTTTTTTTTTTTTTTGAAAATTTATATTTTAGGGTTGAAAATTCATCTTTTATGATAGAAAAATCATCTTCTTTGGTTAAAAATTCATCTTTCTTGGTTAAACATTAAATTTCTTTTTGAAAATTAAAGCGTCTTCTAAAAAATTCATCTTTTTGACTTGAGAATTGAACTATTGGGTTGAAAATTAATTTTTTTATTGAAAATTAATATTTTCGAGTTGAAAATTCAACTATTTTGTTGAAAATGCAGTATATTTCGACTTAAAATCGTAGGACTTTAAAGCGTTTACTATTGAATTTACGAATAATAAATAATAATAATAATAATAATTTTCGTAATATGTTATCTACATTAATTTGTTAAAAAAAAATTTATTCCCATTATTTTCGTGAAAACTCGCCTTATTTACCCTTTTTTGAAAGCATTTTGTGCATGAGGAATTGCAACATTGAAAAGGCTGGATGAATAAACAATAAATAATTAACATTGATATAAGGATAGATATATTTTTAATCGACAACATTCGAATATTAAAATACTTTTTGAGTACAATATCTGTCCTTAAATATGTAATAGGTACATTTTTAATTTATGCGATAAAGTGTATCTCATCGTTACACGATTAATGATAAACAGGTGAAAACAAAATAATTGACTGATCACATTAGAGAAGACGATAAAGACAGTTATACATTTAATATACAATTATGTATATCCCGCTGTAGATAAAATCTGATCGTAACATAAATATATTACAGAAACAGATGAAATATTAATAATAAAATATATAATATTCATTTCATAAAAACTATTTTCTTAAATCAATTCACTAATTCGTTCGATCCCGCAACAAACCTCAAATTTACATAATTTACATAAACGATATAATACATAATATATACATATAAACTTATTTATGTTATAATTATATAATAAATATAGAATTGTATAATTGTGGTACTATGGAATAATAATTATCACATTAGTTTGCTGAAAATCGTGCAGCCCAGCAAGTTATACTATTATAACAGTTATATTTAACAGTTATATTTTTATATTATTTCTGTATGGTCTTACATAATTGTTATAGTACACTTTATTTCTAAGCTTTCTTCTGGGGTTTTGCTTGATACCATCAGATTCTTTATTCATTTCGAATTAAAGAAGATTACATTTTTCGTTCTACGAATAAAATATTGCTGGAATGGTTGATTTAAATTTAAGTTGAAATAATTGCGGTTGGAAAAATTTCCAAATTACTGGGGCTAGGCCACTTGCTCATATTTTGCTTTGTTGATGTTATTGGCAAGACAACAGGCGAGAAAAACTCCTATCAGGGGAAAAAATGCAACACCAATCGCACTTCCTGCTACGAGACCAACATTGTTGTTTATTAACTCAATCACTCGGTTGTAGCAACCCTGTAATCAATTATTGTTATATTTTAAAATTCAATAATAAATTGAAAAAAAACGGATTTTAATTAGGAAGGGTTCATTAATTCCTTTGCTTCGGTGGCAGGGGGAAGGGGAGTCCGAAACATTTTTTACGTAAGTTTCCTCTTTCTAATTTATATGCATATTATATTATTATTTGTTTTATTTCTTTTTTATTAATTACCTAATATCTCATACTACATACGCCTAATAAATATAGAGTCGAGTAGTTAACCATTCTTAAAATCTGGTGTACACCTTTCATAAAATCTCGTGGAATGCCTAGTAATTTTTGCAATCCTTCAAAAGTTTGTGAATTCTTTTGGAAATTTTGTAAATCCTTCCAAATTTTGTAAATCATGTGAAAATTCTATGAAATCCTTTGAATTCGACGAATATCGTACATATACTAAGCTAACTGGAAATTCCTTAAACCCCTTTCAAAAATTTGAAAATTCTTGAAATCACTTGACATCCTGGGAAACACCGTGACTTTTTTTGAAACCTCTTAAAATCCTTCATAATATTCGGAATATTTTGAAATCCCTTAAAATCCTTTTAAATCCTGTGAAATCGTCGAAATACCTTCATATTTCCTAAAATCCATTAAAATCCTTTCAAATCTTTGCAAATCTTTTTAAATCCTTTGAAATCTCATTAAAATTCCCTGATATCCTTGAAAATTCGTGAAAATACTTCGGTACCACATGAAATCCTTTGAAATCCCAGGAGTTTTGTTGAAATCTCTCAAAATGCTTTACAATATTTGGGAATCCTTTAAAATTCCCTTAAATCTTTTGAAATCTTACGAAATCTTCTAAATGCTGTGGATATACTTTGGAATCTTTCGAAATCTCTTAAAATCCATTAAAATCCTTTCAAATCTTTGCAAATCTTTTTAAATCCTTTGAAACCTCATTAAAATTCTCTGATAACCTTGAAAATTCGTGAAAATACTTCGGTACCACATGAAATCCTTTGAAATCCCATGAGCTTCCTTAAATCTCTTAAAATCCTTTATAATATTTGAAAATCCTTTAAAATTCTATTAAATTTTTTGAAATCTTACAAAATCTCTCAAAATCAATTAAAATCCTTTCAAATCTTTTTAAATCTTTTGAAATCCTTTGAAATCTCATTAAAATTCCCTCATATCCTTGAAAATTCGTGAAAATATTTCGGTACCACATGAAACCCTTTGAAATCCCGTGAGCTTTTTTAAATCTCTTAAAATCCTTCATAATATTTGTAAATCCTTTGAAATTCCGTTAAATCTTTTGAAATCTTGCGAAATCTTCTAGATTCTGTGGATATACTTTGGAATCTTTCGAAATCTCTTAAATTCCATTAAAACCCTTCAAATCTTTATAAATCTTCTGAAATCCTTGGAAATCTCAATAAAATTCCCTGATATCCTTGAAAATCCGTGAAAATACTTTATTACCACATGAAATCCTGTGAAATCCCGTGAGCTTTTTTAAATCTCTTTAAATCCTTTATAATATCTGTAAATCCTTTAAAATTTCGGCAAATCTTTTGAAATCTTACGAAATCTTCTAGATTCTGTGGATATACTTTGAAATCTTTTGAAATCTCTTAAAATCCATTAAAATCCTTTCAAATCTTTGTAAATCTTTTGAAATCCTTTCGAATCTCAATAAAATTCCCTGATAGCCTTGAAAATACTTCGGTACCACATGAAATCCATTAAAACCCCGTGAGCTTTTTTAAATCTCTTAAAATCCTTTATAATATTTGGAAATCCTTTAAAATTCCGTTAATTCTTTTGAAATCTTCTAAATCCCCTTAATTATCGAAGCACGTTTATATCTTTTAATATATGTTAAAACCCTTGTAAGTCTTTCGAAATGCCATTGAAATCCTCTGATATTCTTTGTTAGAAATACTTCGGAACCATTTAAAACCCTTTAAAATCTTTTGAAATCCCGTGACTTATTTTAAATCTCTTAAAATCTAAGAAATTCCTTATTATTCTTTGAGCTCCGTGGAAATCAATTAAAAATCTCTAAAAAAGTTTAAAATTCTGAATATTCCATGAAGTATTTCGAACTCTTTGAAATCCCTGTAAAATTCTTAGAAATCTTCAATTCCATGGGAATCTTTCCGAATCTCTTGAAATCCCTTACAATACATGCAATTCCATTTCAATCTTTGAAAGTCATTGAAGTTCCTCGAAATCCCTTAAAATCCTTAATAATATTCGGAAATCCTATAAAATTCCGTTAAATCTTTTGAAATCTTACGAAATCCTTTAATTTTCATGGATATAGTTTCAAATTTTTTGAGGGCTCCTAATTAAAATCCTTTGAAACCTTTTGATATCTTTGTAAATCTTTTAAAATCTCTTATAAATCCCTTAGAATCTTCGAAATCTCGTTAAAATCCCCTGGTGTCCTTCAAAATTCGTAAAAATAGTTCAGTACTACACAAAATCCTTTGAAATCCCCTGACTTTTTTTGAATCTCTTAAAAACCTTTATAATATTGGGAAATCCTTTGAAATTCCGTTAAATCATTTGAAATCTGATGAAATCCTCTAAAATCTGTGGATATACTTTGAAATCTTTCGAAATCTCTAAAATACTTTGAAGTCCTATGAAATCATCGAAACGCCTTTATGTCTCTAAATATGTTCAAATCTTTTGAAATCCCATTAAAATCCCCTGATATCCTTCAAAATTTGTTAAAAATATGTACTTCGAAACCACACGAAATCCTTTTAAAATCTTTTGAAATCCTATGCCTTATTTGAAATCTCTTAAAATCTTCAAAATTCCATAAAAATCCCTTAAAATACTTCAAACTTCGTGCAAATCACTTAAAATTTCTAAAAAATGGGAATCTTTCTTAATCTCTTGAAATCCCTTACACTACATTAAATTCCATTAAAACCTTTTTAAAGCGATTAAAGTTCTTCGAAAACCCTTAATATCTTTTTTAATATTCGTAAATCCTATGGAATTCCGTTAAGTCTTTCGAAATCTTACGAAGTCCTCTAAAATCCGTGGATATATTTTTGAATCTTTTGAAATCTTTTTAAATCTTCGAAATCTCATTAAAATACCCTGATATCCTTCAAAATTCATACCAATACCTCAGTACTACCTGAAATCCTTTGAAATCTTTTAAGTCCAGTGACTTTTTTGAAATTTCTTAAAATCTTTTTTAATATTCGGAAATCCTTTGAAATTCCGCTAAATCGTTTGAAATCTTACGAAATCCTTTAAAATCCATGGATATATTTAGAAATCTTGCGAAGGCTCATAATTAAAATCCTTTGAAATCCTTTGAAATCTTTTGATATCTTTGCAAATCTTTTGGAAAAAAATACTTCGGTATTACATGACATCCTTTGAAATCTCATGTTTTTTTAAATCTCTTAAAATCCCTTGAAATCCTCTATATCTCTTGAAATTCGTACAAATCCTTTGAAATATTTGCATATCTCGAAATCACTCCAAACCTTCAAAATTCCATTAAACCCCTCTGATGACCTTGGAAATTCTTGAAAATACTTCGTATCACATCTTTGCAAATCTTTTGAAATCTATTAAAATCTTTGAAAAAAATAAAAATAAAAATCCACTGGTATCCTTTAAAATTCGTTTAAATGCTTCGGTAAATTTTAATCTCTTAAAATCCTTTGAAATCCCGTGAAATAATCTAAATAAATCAAAATAAATAAATCTCTTAAAATTCGGGAAAATCCTTTAAAATGCTTCGAAATTTTATGAAGTCTTTTTACATCCCTTCAAATCTTTGAAATCCCATTAAAATCCCCTGATATCCTTTAAAATGCATGAAAATACTTCGGTATCACATGAAATCCTTTAACATCCTTTAAAATCCTTTGAAATGCCGTGACTTACTTTGAAATGTTTCAAAATCTTTTAAAACCCCTTAAAATCTCTTCAAATCCCTTTAAATCCATCGAAATCGTTCTTAATTCCTTAAAATCCCACAAAGTCCCTCAAAATCTATTAAAATCTCTTGAAAAATTGAGATTCTCTCTGAAAATTGTACTAGATAATTTCTTCAAAATATTAAAACCCTTCAAAATCATTTGAAATCCTACCCTAAAACTATTGTAATCCCTTCAAATTTTTTCAAATTCCTTGAGATCTCATGAAACCCCTAAAAAGCTCTGGATTTCGTTAAATTCCGTACAAATTTTTCAATTCTTTGTAAATAGTTTCTAGTCTTTTGAAATACCTTAAAATTGTTTGAAATTAAAAAAATATTATTTTAATTAAATACATAAATATTAAAATTATTGATATATTTTTTATATACTTAATACAAAATATATAAGCTTGCATAAGATGGGGGGGGGGGGGGGGGGGATCTAAAATTTAAAAAATAATCCGTAGGTAATTAATGGACGTTCCTTTATGCTCATAGAATTCTGTTCTTTTTTCTCACCTGGGTGTAAATTTTATTGGGGTCGTTAGTCAAGCAGTCTTCTTTTGGAACTTTACAGCAAGACAGTGGCACCGCTTGTGGTTGCTTCATATTGTACCAGTCCGTGTAGGCCTTATTTCCGCAGCATTCTAACTAAAATAAAAAAATGACATATTTTCGGTCAATTAAACAAAATCAAATAGAAAAAAACCATTAAATTTTTTAAATAGTCAAAAATTAGTTTTGTACCTGGCTCTGCATGAAGTCGACATGGGCAGTTCTTGCTTTTGGGTCTGGATAAGCATCGAGACTGTGATTAAGTCCTTGATCAAATCCTTCTGTCAATGCACTTCGATAAGAATAAACAGATGCACCAGCTCCCAACTCAAGTAAAGCGATTACTGCCAGGAAAGCTCCGTACTAAAAAAAATTATTGATCTTTTTTTTATTTAAGATTTAAACCAATAAATTTAAACCTCCTCATCAGGGATTAAACAGTTTACTTTTGTATCAAATAGTTGAATTTTGTACTAAATTCTGGAATTTTTAAGAAAAAGGGAGAATTTTCTATTAAACAGTTGAAGTTTCAACCGGAAAATATGCATTTTCAACAAAAATTATTAATATACAACCAAAATTACGAATCTTCAATAAAGAATTAACTTTTAAGAAAGTAATTAAACTTTCAACCAAGGAGTTGAATTTGTAACCGAAAAAGATGAATTTTCAACGAAAAATGTAATAGTTGATACTTCAACGAAAGAAGATTTTAATTTAAAATATAAAACAGTTGGATTTAACCAACAAAAACGAATTTTCAACAAATACTTGAATCCTCAACTAAAATAGATTAATTTTCAACCAAACGGTTGCATTTTTAACAAAATAAAATTGATTTTCTACAAAAATATTGATTTTCTACAAAGAAAGTCGAATTTTCAACAAAATACAACAATGTTAACCTTAATCGTTAATTTTTCTACTCAACTGTTTCATTTTCGAGGAGCTAATACGAATTTTCTACGAAACAGATCAATTTTAAACAAAAAAATTAAATTTCAACCGAAACATGCTGATTAATTTACAATAACTGAAAGGGATGAAATTTCTGCAGAAAGAGATACATTTTCAAGCAAAGAAAAAAAAATTTTCAACCAAAAGTCTAATAGTTAATATTTAAGCAAAAGAATAATTTGATTAAAAATAAAAAAACAGTTGGATTTATTAAAAAAAAGATGGATTTTCAACAAAATAGTTGAATCCTCAGCCAAAGCAAATTAATTTTCAACAAAATAATTGCATTTTTGACTCAAAAAGATGAATTTTTAATGAAGGAGAGTAATTTTCTTCCAAAAAGAAGAATTTCCAAACATATAGTTGAATTTTCAAGTAGAAAGATCAATTTTTGATTAGAAATATTAATTTTTGATCAAAAATGGAATAACTACATTTTCAGTTGAAAAAATTAATTCCCAACCAAAAAAAAGCAACTTTCCACAAAACAGTTTAATTTTGTACTAAATAGTTGAATTTTCTACCAAACTATTGAATATTCAAGCCAAAAAGATGAATTTTCTACCAAATAGTTGAATTTTCCACCCGTGAATGAGTTTTCTATTAAAAAGTTAATTTTCAACCAATTTGTTGAATGCTGAAAAAAATACTTGAATGTTCAGTTAAAAAAATTAATTTTAAACCAAAACGAATTTTCAACTAAAATTATGAATCTTCAACCAAAAAAATTAATGTTTAAGAAAGTAGTTAAACTTTCAATCAAGGAGTGGAATTTGTAACCGAAAAATATGAATTTCCAACGAAAAATTTAATAGTTGATACTTCAACAAAGGATTTTAATTTAACATAAAAAACAGTTGGATCTAACCTACAAAGACGAATTTTCAACTAAAAAAGAATAATTTTCAACCAAACCGTTGCCTTTTTAACCAAAGAAAATTGGTTTTCTGCAAAAATAATGTTTTTCTACAAAAAAATTGATTTTCTACAAAAAAAAGTCGAATTTTCAACAAAATACATTAATGTTAACCTAAATAGTTAATTTTTCTATTTATTTGTTTCATTTTCGAGTCGCCAATATGAATTTTCTACAAAACAGTTCAATTCGAAACAAAAAAATTAAATTTCAACCTAAACATGTAGATTAATTTAAAATAACAAAAAAAAAGAAATTTCTACAGGGAGAGATACATTTTCAAGCAAAAAAATAAAATAAAAAATTTTCAACAAAAAGTCTAATAGTTATTATTTCAACAAAAGAATAATTTTATTAAAAATAAAAGACAGTTGAATGTTGAACAAAATACTTGAATGTTCAGTTAAAAAAATTAATTTTTAACCAAAACGAATTTTCAACTAAAATTATGAATCTTCAACCAAAAAAATTAACGTTTAAGAAAGTAGTTCAACTTTCAACCAAGAATTTTAATTTTTAACATAAAAACATGTATTTTCAACAAAAAGTGTAATAGTTGATATTTCAACAAAAAAAGAATATGGTTTGAAATAAAGAAAACAGTCGGATTTAACAAAGGAAAATTGCTGCAAATTAGAAAGGGCGCTTAATTTAAATGGTAAAAGAAGTCAAAGTAATAGAAAACATATTATTCGCATTAAAAAGTGTTATGTAATGCAAAAAAAATTTGTTTCTAAATACATTTTAAACACCTTTTATCTAAGTTTACAAATCAAAATGATAAATTTTGAACCTAAAAAATGAATTTTTAACTAGAATGATGAATCTTCAACCAAAAATATGAATTTTTAACCAAATTGTTTAGTTGAATTTTCAACCCAAAAGTTTAATTTTCTACCAAAAAAGGCTCATTTTCAACAAAGTACATGAATTTTCATCTAAAAAATATCAATTTTCAACCAA
>JAWWEA010000123.1:13243695-13256604 GCA_035222095.1 Andricus quercuspetiolicola | reverse complement strand
GATTTTTTGTGATCTTCCAATTAATTAATGCCTATATTTTTCTTACACAATCAGGTCGTCATTATGCAGTAGAACCTCGAAATGGCGATTTAGTGTTCTGCAGTGGACTTCCTGTCGCAAGATTTGTGAATAATGTCCCAGTGTACATTGTTGTCTGGCAGCCCAGAAATGGCCGTTTGTGGAGAGGCAGGCTTTAAGCTGTGAGCCTCCGCACTGGGCGCAGAACGCAAAGGGCTGGATTTACACAAATGGATTACATAAAGAAGTGTAGAAATTTGAATTTTGAAATAAAAATGTTACAATTTTAGCCCTCAAACTCACGTCACTGTTGGTACTTTTTGACACTTAACCATGCAACTATTTTAATAATATTTCGAAACGCCGCACACTGGTAAAAAAAGTACTTTTTGGGATAAAAATTAGCCGAATCCTCAAATCTCAACAGATCAAAGGTTTTTTTTCCTTTAAAATACTCACAAAGGATCGTATTTTAACTTAGATGTGCACGTTTTTTGAATTCTAATTTAATAATTTGTTATTTAACTTAAAATTTGCTCTTGGTTATATTTGCGATATTTACTTAGCCCCATTTATTGATATTTATGCAAAAAAATTTATAAAATTAGTAAATTTACTTTTATCGAATAAAAATGTGGCTTGCAGATAAATATCCTGCATTTTGTTAATTATTGAAAGCAAATTAATGCATATAGAGTCAATTTTTAATTGCGAACAAGCGCCAAGCAACAATATTAGTTATTAGTTTAAATATTTTTTATGAACAAATTCACTTATTTGTCATATATATGCATCGAAAATTTTTCTCTTCTGTGGAATCATTCATATTCATGTGAAGAATAAGAATGGTATACATTATAGTTCCATGAAACAATATTTGTCATTGTTATAAACAATTTTTATAAACATATTTACTTATTTGTCATTCGCATTCATAGAAAATTTGTCTTTTCTGCGGAATCATTTCTCTTTGTCTAAAGAATAAAAATTTGTATACAAAAGACCGTCCTTCAACAACATTTGTCACTCTTATAAACAATTTATACAAACAAAATGCAGTCAGTCCCATGTTTATTCATTTGTTCTTAGAAGGTAGCAAACAGAAACAAATGACAGAAGATATCAAAATTCTTCTCGTAGAATAATATATTCAAACGATTCTTCGAATTTCCCACACTCATAGGGATCGATCATACAAAGGAAAAATTAAGGAAGTAAAAAATATTGAAAAGTTCCAAAAGTACATGAAAAATATAAATAAATACAAAAAAAACTTCTCACATTGCTGCAATTTTGACGATCAATTGGTAATTATAAGGAAAAACCTTATTCTTTGACTTCATCCAGACCATTTATTTACATAATTGATAACGTTTCGGATTCAACTGATAAGGGAATAAGTGTTGATTCCGAAACGTCATTAATTATGCAAATAAATGGTATGGATGAAGTCGAAGAATAAAGGTTTTCTTTATAATTACCAATTTTTTGGAGTGGTCTCGAGACCACTTATATTTATGCCTCCACCCGGAAGGCCAGACGCGTCAGTCGCGGGACGGGGTAGTTGCCGACCGACTGCCAGCCGAGTGTGCCAACCCTTTTCTGATTTCGTGTCATGGGCGCAATTTGGAATTGCGGGTTTTTGCTTTCACGGCATCTTCCTCGTCCTCGATCCGTCTACTTATTTGCTATTATAAAACATGTACTTTGGGCTTACATGCTACTGCATAATTTGCGGATCGAGGAAGGCACCAAAAGGAAAAATCTAAAAATGAATTAATTTTCGAA
This sequence comes from Andricus quercuspetiolicola, assembly GCA_035222095.1. Lineage (NCBI taxonomy): Eukaryota > Metazoa > Arthropoda > Insecta > Hymenoptera > Cynipidae > Andricus > Andricus quercuspetiolicola. The sequence goes on along the minus strand of JAWWEA010000123.1, from coordinate 13,254,798 downwards.
ATTTCCGCGCAATAGCGGGCGACAATTTACCACCGGCTCCTTTTTGCGCCGTCCTGGATCAACAACGAACGCTTGAACGAAGAACCTGTAAGAAATATTAGAAGTGTCACTGAAAACAAAATAAACTTGAAAGAAAACTGAAGAAGTAATCCTAACTGAATACAAATTAGAATTGGTCTCAAACTAACTGCCTTTGCATGGGCTTAGCATTTCTTCATGTTTCACAGAGCCCTAGATGGGAGATTGATTACCTCTTCCCCTCCTGGGACAAAGGTTATAATGGGAGGGGTGTCCGATCCGTCGGTGAGGTTTCTTTACCCGGGCACCAGGTTCTTCGGGCTTCCTGCCCAGGCTGTCGTTCACTCTCGGAACGAGTGAGTAGCGTTCCTTGCTCGGGGAACTCGTTGGAACCTTAGCCAACCTAGGCTCATGGATCCCTTCTTCGAGGGAGTGATAGTTTCCCTGAATTAGTGGAAATTCCTGCGACGAGAATGGGCTCGTATTAGCGTTTATTCTTCAGACATCCCGCGCGACAGTGCACTTGTTCGACTGGGAGTGTGAAAGAGATGGAGTAGGTGACTCCTGAAGAGATTTGGCGTGGACATCACTGCTGATAGTGGTGTGTCCGAGCGGTCCTGCCGAAGGAAGAAATGGAGTCGGTGACTCGTGGAGAGAATCGCAGTTGGCTTGACCGCTGACGGCCCCGAGTTTCTCCGATGGAGACGTAGATAGGCGCGCAGTGAGCGACTCCTGGGGAGGTGTGTGGTTTTTGTGGACACCGTAGACGCTGCCTTCCGTCGATTAGGCCGCCGATGACCGTGGAGCTTGTGTCGACGATGAAGGTCGTGATAGTTCGGCGTCGGGGTGGGCCTGTGCTGGTGTACAATTTTTAATGTCTAGAGGGGAGCAGCGTCCACTCGATTGACGTATACCCTGACGAATGGCTGATCGTAGCAGTTCCAGGAAAGTTGTCATTAAAGATTTGTCGGCTCCGGATCTTCTCAGGTGTCGGTTCAGTAGCATTTTCTTTTGTATAAAGACGCTTGCGGCTTCCTTATAGCCCTGTTTCCTGAGTGAAGGGCCAAAGCTTTATAAGGCTCCCACCAACAGGCCGCTTCTCGTTGTAAGCAGGGCGCCGCGTATCGTGTTCCTGAATGCACCGGAATGCTGGTCGCATTTAAGTATAATTCCAACTCATTTAGGAATAGCAGCGGATCTTTTCGGTCTCCCACACTAAATTCTGGCTTGGGGGGTCCGTACATAGTATTCGTACCTTGGGTCATCATCGAATGGACCATCCAGGAGCAATCTCGCCCTTAATTGACGTGAGATGGTTAAGTCCTATTAACCATGGACATTTGCATAGGGTATTGGGGTTCCGAATGGATCCCATTGGTGGGTGGGGCTTGCTCGCCATGAAAGGCGTATGTTTGAGCAATTTTGTTCGAAGTTAGAAGCCAGGCCGCCGTTGAAGTTAGGGGCTTGTGCCCCGTTGTAGGAGGATTCATGGACACTGTTGGAGGAGGTTGTCTGGACACCGATTTAAAAACAAAATTACTTTCTGGCGGGTGCCAAAAGCCGTAGAAGGTGGGTGTTTTTGCTTCGTTTCAGAAGAGGAATTGGATGCTTGGGCTCTGTGGCAGTTGGGAGTTTGTGCATCATGATAGGTGGGTGCTATTGCACCGTGGGAAGTGGGTGGTTGACCATCGTATAAAGCGGGTGCTCGAGAACCATGGGAGGTGGATGCCTGGATACCTTGTAAGGCGGACGCCTGGGCACTGTTGACTGCGGGTGTTCGATCACCGTGAGAGTTGGTTGCTTGATCGCCATAGAGGGCGGGTTTTGATGCATCCTTATGTGTAGGCGCTTGCTTAGCGAAGAAGTTGAATGCTTGGGCTCCGTGGTAGTTGGGAGTTTGGGCATCGTTAAAGACGGGTGCTGATGCACCATGATAATTGGGTGCTTTAGCGCCGTAGAGAGCGGATACTCAAGCGCCGTCGTTGTATGAAATTTCAATTGGGCTGGAATGAGAGGATCGTAGCGTGCCCTGATCACATCCAGGAACAGGATGTTGATTATAGATGCTGTTCGGAATTGGGTTCGAGTGATTTGCCTGGGTTAACTTTTAATTCTTATTCGGGCCAATAATTTGGAGGGGATCCTGGTTGTTATCATGGACAGGAGCCTGAGTTTGAATATTCCCAGAAAACAGTATTGGATGTAAACAGTTTGTGAGCGTTTCCATGCAGCGCAGCGCGTTTTCCGCCCTGTTTAGGGCCAGGGATGTGAGACTACTTCCTAACCCTAGGTTAGGGTGGTTGCGGGGCGGCTTACGATGTATCCCTGGATCGCCTGGAATGTCCAGCGTAGTTAATGCAGGTTCTCGTTCGAGAACATGGACTACGGAATTTCAAGGGGACGGAGTTATTATGATCCGAAAATCCAAGGTACTTTCCCGTCGACGGGAGGGGATATTTGGCGGTGAGAGACCCCAGCTGGTGTGGCCGGAAGTAGGGCTCCGTCTGGGGATAAGATGGTTGGGCGCCACAAGGTGTTGGTTTCCACTCCCGGAAGTAGATGGGCTTCCTCTGTGAGTGACAAGACTTCTCAGTACTCGAGGATCTGGAGTGCGAGCTGTCATCTTGAAGAGGAGAGAGTATGCACCGGCCGTGGGCATAGATGCGTAAGTGCCGCTATCCAGCGAGAATCTGTAAGGATAAGTGGCCCCGCGTTGGGAACCAGAAAATTGTAGTCACACGAACGTACTACCCTTTTAGTTGTTCCAATTAGGGATCAAGAGAATAAGGGGAAAGGGTAACGTACAATTTTGACTGGGAATTTGGGGTGGTGGTTTGTAGAAGATAGGGACGATACAAGAGACACGTTCATTCAAGTCAAATGTTTTAGAATCCGGATCTTTCGTTCGAACGTTTTGATGGCCTCGAAACGCAACAGGTAAAGAAACCGCGAAAGGGCCACCGCAAGTTCCCAAGTTGGGTGTTGAAAGAGCCTGGGGCGACGGGCAGACCTGTTCTGCACAGGAGAGTATCCCTTGAGATCGTGGGTTACGATATGCACATATTCTCTGTGCTGAGACCACAACGTCCCCTCATGGGAAACCCGTGGGTCCTCAGCGAAGAGGTTAGCGTTGTGTGTGCGTGTGTGTGTGCGTTTGTGTAGAAAACTGTTTCGTTGGAAATTTGTTTTTTTTTTGGGTTGAAAATTCAACAATTTTGGTTTGAAAATTTATCTTTTTAATTTATATATTCATCTATTTGAGCAGAAATTGTATCTTCCTTGGATAAGAATGCAACTATTTGGTTGACAATTCAACAAGGTTGCTAAAAAGTCATCTTTTTGGTGTTTAAAAGTCAACTAAAAACTTTTTTGGATGAAAATTCAACTATGTTTTTGAAAATTTATATTTTTGATTTGAAAATTCACCTGTTTTAGTAGAAAATTCATCTTCTTCGGATGATCATGCAACTATTTGGTTTAAATTCAACAAATTTGTTAAAAGGTCATACTGTTCTTTTGAAAATTCAACTTTTTTGGTGTAAAAATCAACTGTTTTGTTGAATATTCATTTCTTGGGGTTGGAAATTTAACTATTTTCGCAGAAAATTTAAGTTTTGAATAAAATTCATATTTTGGTGTTGAAAAGTCAACTGAAAACTTTTTTGGATGGAAATCCATCTCTTATTTTGAAAATTTGTCTTTTTGATTCAAAGATTCATCTGTTTCAGTATTTTAATATTCTTTTGATAAAAATACAACTATTTGGTTGAAAATTCAACTGTTTTGTCGAAAATTCGTTTTTTTTGGGTTGAAAATTCAACTATTTTGTTTTGAAAATTTATCTTTTTAATTTATATATTCATCTATTTGAGCAGAAATTGCATCTTTCTTGGATAAGAATGCAACTATTTGGTTGAAAATTCAACAAGTTTGTTAAAAAGTCATCTTTTTCGGAGTTTAAAAGTCAACTAAAAAAAAATCCTTTCAATTAGTTGGAAATACAAACATGGATCTTTTCACCTTCCAAGGATTACACTCAATTTTTATTGCGTCTGGTGTGCGAATTATTCTGTTGATTTTCATAAGAGTCTTATTTCGTAGCATGGCGAAATGGTCTGGAGATGTTGCAGTTAAAAGAGAATTTCTATACTTGATCTTCAATATTTCATTATCTATAGATATGACTGAAACTGCAACCCATTGCTATAATATCATCGGCAGCATGGATCACAAAATGCATGCTCATAACCTGCATCTTGGAATACACAGTTTTTAATCCCAAAAAAGCTTCTTAAGTAAATCTTTGCATACTCATGATATTTTTAAATTAATTCCTCATTAGATGAAATTCTGCAGGCTACATGCAGGAGCAAAAAGTTTTTAAAGCAATCAACTTTTATTGTATTTATTAAAACTATCGGTCCACAATATAAAAGAAAAAATCGAAATTCGGTTGCTTTCCACTTCTTAAGTGATTTTAAAGTCCGAATTTTTTTTTGAAATTCAAACGGAATACCTCTGCGAATGAGTAGTAATCTCCTACTAACTTCATTTTTCAATCTTTAACCAACTTTCGCTAGTCCTGCTAGAATAAACTACCTGTTTAAAAGGCGATCCATTACTCCCTTGCAGAATCAATGCATGAAGTCTAAAACAAATATGAATATCATATTGAGGATAGGTCTGATTCGCAAAAGTGGAGTTCGGCCTTTATGATGGCCACTTTGAGTTTGATTTCTAAAGGATTCATTTGTCCTTTCTGGACAGCTCACCTGCGGATATTCAGTTATACCATCTTTCTTCTGTCCTTTACTTCACTCCTTTCGCAGGCAAAAAAGCCTTGGTAACCTTTTGTACATTTCAAAAATGCTCTAGCAAGCATATCACAGATAAAACAATGCACCCTCACATTAAAACGACGGTCAGAAATTGAAATTCCGTTTGCTAGCAGCTTGTTTGATTCATTTAGAAAATCATTCAAGTAGTCATTTAAGCTCACAGGTTTTAAATTCCCACAATAAAATTGCAAGAATATTGTTGAATTTTGGTGTACATTAACATTAATACTTTTAAAGACCTTCTTTTATGCTAAAATAGGTCTATTCTCCAGTGGATCCATCCGAATCTTGCATATCTCTAATATCCTAAACAGCTCTCGTTGTACCTAAAAAAGTGTTGGCTTTATTTCAATCTGAAACCGTCATCAAATGGCAGACAGTCTCATTTCGGTTAACTTTTTAATTTAGATTCGATTTTCAAAAATTTCGCACTGTTCTAAAAAATAATTTTTTTTCTTCCCTCTAAGACGTAACGAAGCAGTTAAGAGACTTGGGTTTCTGGGTCAAGACTGAATCAAAATAAAATGACAATCCCTGATATATGTATTTTTTATACAACTTCAATCGAAAAATGCTGAATCGACTCCGGTCTTATTTCGACTTCTCCGAACATTACTTAAGAATAACATTAATTTGACTTCATCTTCTCACCTGAATCCGCGCTTTCCTTAATTTCGTTATCATTTTTCGTACTACTACCAGAATCTGTGGTAACTTCAACTTCAGCGATATGATAATTTTCATTTTCCCTTGCAAGGTCTTGTCTCGAAACATTTTCTGTAATGATCGTACCATATTAAAACATTTTGCTTTGAAGTCTTCTGCACTCTGTTTCGAAATTTTAGGAAATTTCTTGAAGTGCTTAAAAAACTTTTTACAATTTTCCCTCACAATTCATTTTTTAAAATAAAAAATCATTTTAAATTCTCGTACGAATCCTAAGAAAAGTATCTTCTTTTAAGAATATTTTCAGACATTCCAACCCTTATAATCTTCAAAAATTATTTAAGTTTTTCGTGATTTTTTTAAGTTCCGCAAAATTAAAGAAATTTACTCAAAATCTTTTAGATTCTTCTTAAACAATTTTAAGAATCTTATAAAATGTTTTCAAATCTTTTAAATAATCTCTTCAAATTAATTTTTCAAAATATGGAATCATTTCAATTTTTCCTTGGAACAAAAATCGTTACAAAAATTTTGGTCACGGGCCACAGAATAAGATTTGAGGTTATTATCTGAGAATCTCAAATGAAAATTTCCGGATCTTCCCGATAATGCTAAAATTTGTGTCCATTGCAGAAGTGCCAAATATGAAAGTGGTGATGTAGATTCTCAAACATCTCGTAATTTATCGGATGTGAGTCAAAATGATGTTGTTATGGATCAAAATGAATCTTTCAATTTTGATTATTCAACACCATTTAAAGTTAATAATACCGCAATAGTTCGTTCACAAAGGGAAATTGAATTAGAAGACATGTGTAGTGTATCGAAAGAGAAATTTTCTACCCTACAGATTAATGATCCTCAAGAATGGAGTATTCTTACAATACCTCCAGAAGCATGTAGCGTTAATAAAATCGCAGTAGAATTCAGTTGCAGTAGGCTCATTGCAAAAAACTAAAGATCTTAGAATTTCGAAAGAGGTTTTACCAGACACTACAATGAAGACTACAATGAATTATGTCCGACCAGAAAGATGTTGTTTCTGAGAAGACAGATGAAAACCGCTGTTTGGTGCAGAAACATCTCCTTTTATTAGATTTGAGAGGACCCCGCGGTAAGTATAAAGAAAGTCACCCAGAATTTTCAGTGAGCTTCAGCAAATTCGCACGGCTTCGTTCGAAATATTGCATTCTTGATGGGTCCAGGGGAACCCATTCCGTCTGTGTTCGCACAATCCATTAGAATGTTAAATTGATGTTCGATACTATTGCCATCAAGCAACTCATCCAGAATTCGGAAAACCCGATAAGTGGATATAAAGGTTGCTTACAAGAAATCACTTGTAAGAATCATGGTGTGAATGATGGTGAAAAACGTAATGCAAATTGCTTACTTGATGAATGTCAAAAATGTCCAGGAATTGCGAGTTTTTCACAACTTCTATAACAATTATTGAAATGAGAAAACATTGATAATGTACAATTCAGTACCTGGACTGCGACAGACAGGGCGACATTACAAACTTAAATACTCTCCGAAACAGACTTTGTAGAAGAATTATGTAATAAGTTATTAGTTTTAAAACCTCATTCATTCATCTCCAAACAACAGTCGTAGTACATTCAATTTAAGAAGAAAAATCTGGATCAGGATAAAATTCTCATTGTATTGTATTCCAACGAAAATTATGAATACGTAGTTCAAGATGCATCACAAGCGTTTCATTTCAATAACAACAAATGTACTTTATTCCTTATAGTATATTACTATGAAGAAAACTCAGAACTGGAACAAAAGAGCATAGTATTCTTATAAAATAGCACACACCACGATATCTGGATTACGTCTGTAGAGATACGTCTTTCCCGCGTGAATGGAACACCCAGATAGTATGTGTTTTATGTACTCAGGGTGTGCATTACATGCTCTGCACCTATCACTGAAAACTTCTTGACATAAAATGCGGTCACGTCATACTAAGGTGGAAATGACACCGTCTTGGTATGCGAAAATGAAACACTCTACATCTGAATTAAGCCGTGATGATCTGAGGAAAGCAGAAGCGATTTCTTCATCGGTTAATTCATTACCCGCGCTACTGCATATTTGTGTTTTTTTGACCCGGCTTACCATGGGACCATCAGCTGTATACACAGAAATGAAGTATCCACGAAAAAACGTTCCTTTGTTACTTGTTTCTCTATTGCAAAAACTTTATAATTGGACGTTGACCATACAATTTGTCGTTCGGTTGTTATGGGTTCCAGGATTTGATTATGTGTTCTCAATTGAAGTATTTTATCGGGAGGAAAAGCGTATCCTTGAACTTTGAATATTCAGTTCAGATTCTAATGTGGAATCAGTGGAAAAAAATGAGATCTTGAAGATTAAATCCAAGTATGCGCAAAGGAAGACCTGGACTTGGAACAGAGAGGATGCTCGACATGAAGGGGAGACTCGTCAGAAAAATGAAATGTGGCAAGAGGAAGAGTCTTTTCTGGAGAATGTCTGCAACAAGAAACAGAGGATTACGTTCTTCTTAAAGTACACAATCGTATGTTTTTGTATCCTAAGGTGTGAATGTGCTTGTCATTGGAAACGTGTTGGTCAACATAGCTGTCAACTATTTGCAACATTTTTATCTGATTCTACATGACAAAAAAAATACCTGAGGTTACATTTAATATTTTATATAATATTATCATTAGAATTAATCTATGCTTATCTAAACAAAATTTAAGCTACCGCGGTAAGAGAAAACTTGAGTAAGTGCAAGTCGGTCAAAGTCAGATAATCGAGAACAACTGTTTGTGACAAGAACTCTAACGTAGAATACAACTTTTTAAATAGGTAGTCCAACTCAGACTTATTTTCCGGGTTTGACAATGTTTATCTCATTCAAATACCGAGTTTTTGTATAAATTGTAAGATAAAATAACGCTCCAGAACGATTAATTAAAAAAACAAGCTATTTGGCAATTGTTGCCCCAGATCAAAGAGCGGCCATAACTTTCTTAAACTTAGAGTGGTGGGGATCCTGAACGTCGCTTAATCTCAAGTTGTAACCGGCCATTTGATTCGGGCCGGCAGTTATTCAAATAATTTTGATAAGCAAATTCACAATTTGGATATTTTTGAAGGAAAAGGTTCAATTTTTTTACGTAATCAACCAAGGATGATTTAACGATACAAGATGCTCGGTTGTCCTGCTTATTTTAGTCTTTCGAGAAGTATTCTCAGGAAATAAGAATCTGATTCTCCCTTTTGCTTTTAGTGTCTCATCTCATCTCGTTCCTCGTCCGAGTTATCGTTGGAAACGTCATTAACGTAAATGATATTTAGGGATGCCAAATGAAACCAACTGTCGACAAAAATATCAGCTAGCAATGCAAATTTGAAGGGCTCAAATTATTATTACTATGTGTACCAACCAAATAATATATATATAATAACAATATATGTTGAAAGATAAAAAATCTCCTTCAAACCTGATTCTGACATACTGAAATTATTTTTAATATACTCGTAATGCCATAAAGTTTTGAAATACACTGCTTAATAAATTATTAGATATTATGAGAATAATTATTATTGAAGAAGGAGTGTGAATAACGGTCTTTTGGTCCAGGAATTCCAGAACCAGAAAATAATTTTCTTTATACATGTATATGAGATATAACCACAAAGACTATATAAAATATAATTTGACGAGATAGAAGACAAAGAGGATTGTACTATTGGAAATCATATTTAGGAATTTAAATTCTTAATCAGATTATTATATAATTTAACGCAGATACACATTTTCCTTTGGATAATATGTTTTTCATGCCTCCTATATCTGTTTCAATATTTCATCACAAAATTCATGGAACTTGATAGAATATTTATTTAGAGGCCGATACCAGTGATTTGATGTTAAAACATTGCCATGATACTTGTTCATTAACCAATATTAATTTTCATATGTAAGACTTATGAGACTCATACGAGACGAGATAAGATGATATTTCATAAAAAAAGACGAGCGCTTTTTTTGCTCAAATAAGGGTTACGAATTTTTCAAATCTTTTTTGGATTGACCCGATTTCATCTTTTCTTTTTTGAGTAACTGAAAATTTAATTTTAAGACTTGTCGGAACGTGAGTTAATCTACCACATAATATGATCTGTGTGAACCCTACATTTTTTATTTTTTAAGACGTGCACAGTTGTGCTTGTGAAAAATGACTCCATGCAGATTAAATCGCAAAAATTCTGATTTCAGCAACACTTAATAGAAATTTACTTAAAATTCTAGAAATATTACACAGACAAAATTTGTTGGGGAAGGCTTCCGTAAAACATGTTTAAAGCTGTGACATAAAAGAAATTGAAGAAACTTTCAAATCCAGTTAAGTGAAACGAATTCTATTGAGATAAACCAAAAAAACGTTTTCCTTTAGTACCAGAACTCGAATGTTCGACCCTTAGGATTAAAATTGAACAGTTTAACCAGTGTGTTACGAGACCGGATAACTATTATATGCGTTCCAGATTTACGAACATTTTGCGGAATCTTTCTGAAACAATTTTCTTCGTGTATATTATCATATGCACCAAAGGAGTTGAAGAGAACCACGAAGATTAAGACCAGAATGTTGAGAATCCTCATCTTTTTAAATTAAAAAAAAAACTGATTAATGTCCTTATGAAGAATTTGATGAGCAATGTAACTAGTGAATATTCTAGCGTTTCATTATTTTATATAATATATACTATATTCGTTATTTCGTAGATTAAAGGCGACCAGCTTCTTCTTTCAAGATATTAATATTTGATAAGAGTCAATTTGAAGGACAATTTTCTCTACAAATTTTATCAAAACTCGTGTCCTCATATATGTAACCTTGTACGGTCAGGAAATCAGAAAAAAATATATCACTGTTTATATTATCAGGAAAAACTTGCTGTCTAACGGAAAAAAACCAGTTAGTTACATTTAACAACTTCCTGAAAATTCCTACGGAAATCTCTATCTGTGCAAATGATGTCTGGGAAAAAAGTGTCAAAAGAAAAAGTTTGCAGTAAGGAAAAATCGATAAATTAAGAGTAACTGAGTGTCTGAATAATAATATATTGAAATTTTAGCAGTGCACTAATGGAATAGTGAAAAAATCACAAGCTTACTTTACTAAAGTCTATTTGGGAAAATATTCATTATTGCTTCAGTGATTTCAGTTACTGATCAATCAATGGACTTGTTTTTTCAATCGTCTTCTAAATAAAATGATAGACGTGATGTTCATCAAGCACATGCTTTTGTGTTATATCGAATTTCCTTATGTTTCGTTCTGTTTATGTCTCAATAATTCTTGTTTTTCCATTTTGAACCAAGAACTTGTAAACACGTTGTTTTGGTGGAGGTGATCAAGTATGATTCAATATAAGGTGACTAAGCCTGTTGACAAGTGTCACAATGGTGCCCTTCATATTATTTTGATAAAGCTTGAATTGAGTGAAGACTATTTTTAAAAAAATGCATAACTCCTGTTCTATTGAATCTAGAGACCTTATTTTTTTCATTTGAAAGATAAAAGAA
>JAWWEA010000123.1:12907008-12924426 GCA_035222095.1 Andricus quercuspetiolicola | reverse complement strand
GCCTGAATATAAAAACTGTTAAATGTATTGCCTTGAGCCTTCCACTTGTTACATTGAGTGATCGAAAAATGTAAAATTAATACTAAGGCTAACTTTTTCCTGGGAATATTGAAGTTAGTTTGACGTCAAAATAATTAATTATTGAAGATATACATATTTTAGAGAAATCTGTTTTATTATGAAGACTGTTGTATACAGTAAACTTTATCCTAGGGGTATTAAAACTCTATAGAAAAATCCTAGTCCCTAAAACTCATAATGCAGAGATTGATGTTCTTATAGTTCTGTTTATTGCAGCATTAAAATACAATTTTCCTTTAAAAGCATTTTTGGAATGAACAAACAAATTTAATATTTCGATTCAATGCAGTTCAATTTAATTCAATTCATACCTACAAAAATAAAAAGCCTAAATTAATCCCAAGGATTTATTTTAAACCATTTTTTCATGTAAAAGATTTTTGTTCTTTCTACCTTTACCACTTTTACGTCAAGAAAAGAATTTTGTATAGAAATTCCTCAGTTTTCTTCAATCAATTAAATGTTTACCTCTTGGGTATTCTTATTTTATATGCAAAAGAGTTTAATAAAAATTTTATACACACTATTGTTACCTTTAATTTAATTTCTTCAAATTTGAATATCTATTCAATTTTTATTCTATTTTTTTTGTATTTTATTTGTATTTCATATAAAAATAATAATAACCAAAATATGAATATTTATCTGAATGAAGAAAAATTAGAATTTCCTATAAAAAAAAGCTTTTCTTGGTGTCAAGGTGACAAAGGGTGAAAAAAGGCCAATTTTTTATATAAAAAACAAATGGTGAAAAATAAGTCTTTTGCGTTTATTTACATGAATTTTATAGTTAATTGCAATGAAAAGCAGATTTAATTGTATCAAAATTTGAAAAAATTGGAGGCAGCCAGAAATCGAGTACAGACTTCCCGGTTACAAACTCGCAGTGCTACCGTCTGAACTAACCGAGAGATAAAAAGCAGTCGCATCGCCATCCACGTAGCGTGTGTGGATTTTTTTGAAGTCGCCTTTCTCGAGAATAACTGAAAAGCACATTTTATTACTTTAGCAAATTACAAGTTTAGTAATGACTTATTACTGGGAGGAGTATGGGTCAAAAGAAAGTTCCAAAGGGTGATGGTATCTTCTATTTTCAAATATTTTACAGGTATGGTTAAAATTTGACAAATTTTTATTCTATCTTTCCAGACAATATGAGAAATCTATAAGTAAATGAAAAGTACAATTATGAATACAGCAATAGACTTTATTTATATTTGAATCCTCTTATCATTAGTTATATGAAACAGTGAAAGAAGGGCGAAAATGGTATCATCAAGCTTACCTCACACAAGTTGCTTATTTGATTTAAATATAACCGCGCTGGGCGACTGCACATGCGCAGTATATTACAAGTACGCGGCGGAACCACCAGTGTGGCCTGGCATCATTCATTTCTCGCTAGTAAGATTATCTGCTGAAAGTATAAGAGAAGGGATCTTGGCAGTCGGGAATTCATTATTTCTTATAATGGTTCGCTGTTCTGTACCTACACCGTTAAAAATGTTTGCAATTTCAGTATACACGGGCATATTAAATTTCCTATATGTTAACTAAATTCATGGCGCTTTGCGATTTTAGTATAATTACGTATACTAAATTTCTTTTATGAAGTTATATGTATACTAAATTTATTAAGTGTACAGTAAGATTTTTTTACGTATATGAATTGCATAGTTTCTGTATAATAAAATTCATATGCGTGTTTATTATATTCAGCTGCGCAAGCGCGTTTCTATTTACGTGGGTCGTGTGCGTCGCGTGGCAGGTTCACATGTCGTTGAGTTGCGTTTAATTCTGGTGATGCTGAAGTTTTTGCGAGTATCTACAAAGTCTTCTTTAAAAGGTATGTTCAATTTATTAACGTAAATGTAGCTTGACTGTGAAATTTAACAATAATCGGGTAAGGACTAAAATGAGGTGTCATCATTTGATTTGCACATTTTAGGTTTGGAGGTTATCTGTGGTATTCCTCTTTCAATTCCTGAATAAACTCAATTTTGTATACTCAATTCCTTAATTTCTGGATAAATTCCTGAACTGGATGAATTCCTGGATAAACTCAAACTTCAATTCCTGGAGAAGCTGGTTTGCGAGGAGGAAGAGGAAGGTGCTTTTGCTCGCAAATGAGCGTTGATCCAGCGAAACGACATCTAAAAACGAAATTAGAATAATTTTTACTTAATCCAGAACGAAAGCTAGCCTCCAATTCAGATAAATAACTCATTAAAATTTCGAAGGCCTTTCAATTCGAAATTTTTTATTAAAAGTTTCAAATTTTTCCAAATGTGTACCAACAGATTTTTAATTGTGCCACGCATTTTTTAAAGTAAAATATAAAATTAATATTGATACGTTGTCTTTCATCATATACCAATTTTCAATGAAAACATATTCAACAATTCAACTATTTTGTTGAAAATTCGTCCTTTTTGGTTGAATTCAATTGTTTTTCATTTCAAATAAAAATCTTCTTTGGTTGAAATATCAACCATTACCTGTTTCGTTGCAAATGACCTTTTTTGGTTCAACTACTTTTTTAAAACTTTTTTTTTGATTGAAGATTCATCATTTTAGTTGAAAATGTATATTTTCTGGTCTAAAAATTAAACTATTTTGAAGAAAGTTAGTCTTTTTGTTTAAAAAATTCAACAATTTGGTAGAAAATTTAAGTAATCAGTTGAAAATTCAGGTGTTTGGTTGAAATTTGAACATTTGTTTGAAAGTTGACTTTTTCAAAAATTCATCTACTTTGTTGAAAAGTTATCTACTTTGTTAAAAATTCATTTTTTTAAGTTCAAAATTCATCTCTGGTTGAAAATTTAACTATTCCATTTGTAGAAAATTAATCTTCTTGTTGCAAATGCAACTGTTTGGTTGTGTACGAGCTGATAATGGCCGGGTTCATCCTTTTAGAGTTCTACTCGATCAGGCTTCAGAATGCTGTTTTCTATCTGAAAGGTTGGTAAAAATTCTGAATCCAAAATATCAAAGGCTTAATGCTCTAGTTTACGGAGTGGGAGGAGAGATGATAGGTGCCGCAAGAAATATGTCTCAAGTATTACTTTTGCCAGAGATGGGTATGCTCGAACCGGTATTTATGCAGGCGTTTGTATTATTACGTTTACCGTCTTACACTCCACCTGTAAAACCGGGGAAGGAGCTGAAATAGAATTAGAAAAGCATTCGTTAGCAGACCCTGATTCATTTAGCTCAGGAGCTATAGATATCATTCTAGGAGCGGATATATTTTGATCCCGCCTCTTACCAGGGCTTGAACAAGGTACGTTAGGCTCTCTTACAGCACAATATACCATCTTTGGATGGATTCTCTCAGGGCCTGTTCTTAAATCAACCGCCAGCTGGTCATTACCGATAACAGCGCATCAAAGCATAACTGAGGAAGTCTTTCATGACGACTTGCATAGATTCTGGGAGATGGAGGAACCTACATCTAGATCCCTTTTGACTGCTGATGAGTTGAGTTGTGAAGATCATTTTTCTACGACTCATCAACGTTTAGAATCAGGAACGTATATGGTACGATTGTCATTCAAGAATGGCCCTTCAATAGATATAGGTAATTCACTGAATAGAGCAAAATTAGTTTTACAGAGGGTACATACTCGTTTATTGAAGGATTCCGCCCTTTGTTCTGAATATGTTTTTTTTAACCGAGTATGAACAGTTGGGTCATATGAAACGCGTTCAAGAATTTTTTGAAGTTTATACTCCTCAAACAATTTATTTGCACCATCATCCTATCTTTAAGGATAGTAGTTCTATTACTCATTTAAGAGTAGTATTTAATGCGTCGAATCTGACATCCAATAACATATCCTTAAATTCGCATTTGCACACAGGGGTTAAAATTCTCACTGATCTAGTTTCCATTATTTTACGCTGGCGATCTCATCGCTTCGTCTTTGTAGCCGACGTAGAAAAAATGTTTAGACATATTTTGATTGATTCTCGTGATAGGATATATCAACGAATACTTTGGTATTCTTCTGAACAAAAGGTTGAGGCTTGGGATTGAAATACAGTCACGTGCGGCACTGCTTGCGCTCCTTATATCGCTAATAGGGTCATTAAACAGTTAGCAGCTGATGAAGGCTCTAATTTTCCTGCAGCCAAATCGGTTCTTGAAAATAATGTTTATGTAGATGATGTTCTTTTTGGCGCTGATGAAATAGACGAAGCTCGACAATTAAGAAACTAAACTGAAAGTTTTATCTTTGAAATGGAATCCTGCATCCGACATGTTTCAATTTAAAGTAGAGTACCGACCTATGGATTCTCCGACGAAGCGTTTAATTCTTTCTGTGATCGCAAAGCTCTATGATCCCATGGGATGGTTATCTCCAGTTGTAATAGTCGCTAAGTGTTTAATGCAACAGCTATGGTTGCAAAAACTGCAATGGGATGAGCCATTACCCACAGAATTGGAAGACTATTGGTCGAGATATTATAAGAGTCTTGCTCAACTTCAGGCAATCCAGATACCAAGATGGACTGGACAAAGTACTGACAATCTGGATTGCGGACTGCATGGCTTTCCTAATGCTTCGAGCAGAGCTTGAGCTGCATCGTATATTTCCAAATTATTCAGGAGGACAGAACTGCAAAAGTAACATTACTGACTGCTAAATCAAGGGTGTCTCCTATCCTACCTTTCCTAGACTCGAATTATGCGCAGCTCAATTATTAGCTAAGACTGTCCACTTTTTAATTTCAGTAATGGGCTTTGAAAATATCCCACTTTACTGTCACACTGATGCCTCAGTGATTTTAGCTTGGCTAACTAAGCATCCTTCGAATTGGCGTACCTTTGTATCCAATCGAGTAGCTCAAATTCATGAGCTAGTTCCAAACGCTCAGTGGAGACATGTTCCTACTAAGGAGATTCCTGCCGATTGTGCTTCGAGGGGTCTCTTCCTAGAAAAGCTGAAGGCTCATTCCTTATGGTGGCATGAACCACACTGGTTGGTCAAACATTCAACAAGTTGGCCAGAATCAAGGCCTGTTTTTTCTCCAGATGTTGACCTTGAGTGGAGTAAGATCATCATGCAATGAATCAAGCTGATCAACCTTTCGATTTAGCTGTTAGGTTATCGTCTTGGCCAAAATTGCTGAGAGTGACCGCATATTGTACTCGATTCAGTTTAGGAGGACGTTTGGATAATGCTCCAATTAATTACGATGAAAAACATCCTATTATCCTACCGCGTTATCGAATAAGTGAAATTATTGTTCATCACGCTCATACTAGATCATTGCATGGCGGTACACAACTAACTTTACGTACGCTACGCCAGGGATTTTAGGTTTTGGGAGCTCGCACACTAGTCAAGAAATTGATTTACGCCTGCATTCCATGTGTACGTCAGCGAGCTACTCTTTCACAACAGCTCATGGGGTATCAAAGTTCAAATCAAGAAACAGAACACCGCCTATTGGATTTGAATATAACGGCTGTCGACGCCATAATGGTTTTTCGACAGTTTTGCACTCGCGAAATTTGCGAAATCGATTTTTTGCCAAATTTCCTAGTTTTGAGAAATATTTTTTTCTTTACACTCCCATATCTGTCTCGAAGGACCAAAAAATGTTATTAGAGTAAATCAATAAACAATTAGAAAACAATATTCATCTCTTAGATGAAAATGCTCGGATTTAAGAGGGAAAAGTGCAAAGTATAATGAATTAAAATTTGTCAAGAACAAATAAATTGGCAACTTTATTTTCACACTTTGAGTTACACTTGATTAAATTCACTCATAGTTTTTGTAACGTTCGCTAGGACACGACTCATGCGAAGCTCGTTAGTTCGCACACTGAAAGATGGTCATTCAAGCCGCTGACGAGTAGCCATACACTCAAATACACACTCAGGTACTACACAATGCCTATAGTAATCATGAATATTCTAATTTCGTTTCTCGCTCATATTCCAAACAGGTTGCAAATTAATCTGATTTGGCTAAGGATTCAAGTGTTTTGTTGAAAATTCGTCTTTTTGGTTGAACTCAATTGTTTCTTATTCCAAATAAAAATCTTCTTTGGTTGAAATGTCAAGTATTACCTGTTTCATTGCGAATTCATCTTTTTTGGTGAAAGTTAACTACTTTTTCAAAAATTTCTTTTTTTTTTTGGTTGAAGACTCATCATTTTAGTTGAAAATTCATATTTTCTAGTCGGAAATTAAACATTTTTTTAGAAAATTGAGGTATTCAGATGAAAATTACCTTTTTTCTTGAACATTCATATTTTTTGTTGAGAATTCAAGTATTTAGTTCAAAACTAAACTATTTTTATGAAAATTAAACTATTCGATAGAAAATTTGGTTTTTCAAAAATTGAGTTACGTGATTGAAAGTTTGACTTATTCTTGTTAAATATTGCACAATTTCATCTTAAACTGGAATCGCAATTCATGATTCCCGCTAGCACAATACAATATATTGTTACAGAATTTTGCAATATTTACGAACACGGACAGGAGATTTTACAGAATAATATAAAAAGAATGATTACCTGAGCATAACATGTCCGAAGAATTAGCAAATTCAATATTAAAAGTAGCTTTCGAAAATGATCCTTTTTTAAAAAGCAATAACAACCTAAATACTTATTACAAAAGAAAAAAATGTTATAAAAACAATTTTGCGTATGTTAGTCCAATTCAGATAAGACTTCGTTCAAAATCAAGTAAGAAGATACATTTTCACTATACCTCCCTTGAAGAGACTGTAAATGTTTGTTTCGAGATCAAAATTTAGAAGGGAAATTTTATTATGACAGAGCTGCTCGTGATAATGAAGTATTAAGAGACATTACTGATTGAAGTAGATAATACATTCTTGAAAGAAAATCCTGAATCATTATATTTTATGATTTTTCAAGATGCTTTTAAAACTGTTAATCCGATAGGAGCAGCTAAAACAAAATATAAAGTGATAGGGATATATGGCGATATACGATCTCACTCAAACACTATTAAGTTGGTTGGGCTTTGAATGGAAAAAAACTTCGACCATGAAGTCGTGTATGGACGCATTGTAAAAGATTTCAATAAAATTCAAACTTGTGGGGTACAAGTACACACAAGTATAATAACTCGTATATAAAGGAGTTCTTGTCTTTATAATTGTCGACAAACTTGTAAGTCACTCTCTTCGAGGCTTCGCGGAGAACTTCAGTACTTCTAAATATTTCTGTAGATACTGTCTGATTAGGCGTGATCTATTCGAAACTAAAAATGGGGAATTTGAAAATTATTAAGAGCGAACTATTGAATCATAAAATAACGCGCTGAAAAAAAACTGAAAAAGATTGTCTGGAAAAATACATACATGCAACTATACGTGGATTATTTGATTAAAGAGGGATGGTTTTCGCTTAATGCTTTGAATTATCGAATCTTGAAATTCCCATATTCAGTTGAAGACATGAAGGACAAACGTTGTGAGGTTCGACGCAATGCTAAAAAAATATTAGGTGGAGCCTGTCAAGTATGGCAGTTTTTGAGATTATTTCCAATACTCATTCTTGATAAAGTCAAAGACTTTGAGAACGACGTATGGCACATCGTCCTCCTACTCACCGAAATAACGGAAATAATTTGCGCGCGAGCTGGAAAAGGGGCTATTTGTACCGAAATTTCGGCACGTACAGCTGGATTTTTTCGGTCGCGTAGGCATTTCCTTTAAATATTCATTATTATTATTCTCAAAATTGCTCTATTCGAAGATAATTAACTATTATATTATATAATGGGCTATGATAAGTCCATTTGGCAAGATTACATTCATTCATAATGAGAAGGAACATGCTATTTCAATCAAAGTATCAGTTTTATCGAAGTTGACAAGAACTCGAAATTTGTGAATTGTACCAGACGTTTGTGCTCCCGGACACCCTAACCTCCAAACGATTCGCTGCCACGTGACTCTAATAACACACTTTTCAAAGATTGTTGTGATAAAGATGACCATTAAAGTTGGAGACAAGTTTAAAAAAATTTAAAGTTAACGGCAATAATGTTTTTTTCACTATAAAAACGACTGATTCTTCTTGACCCTGTCGCAGTGGCAGGGCCAAGGAAAATGTACTTCAAGGAGAATCAGTCGTGTTTGCAGTGAAAAAAAACGTTATTGCCGTTAACTTTAATGTTTTTTTCAACTTGCCTCTAACTTTGATGGTCATTCTTATTGCAAAAATCTTTGAAAAGTGTGTTATTAGAGTCACGCGGCAGGGAGTCGCTTGGTGGTTAGGCACAAAACTAAGCGAGGAAAAGTACTTACAATAATTGGTGTCTTCACCTTAAGATAATCCTCGAAGAATGTGGTATAGAAGAGACATTGTTCGATATATTGGAAAGAAATTGGTTAAGATGGTTCGGAAATGTAGAGAGAATGAAAGGTGAAGGACTGACGAAACAATCGTTTCGTTCGTAATAATATAGCACTGATAATATGTCAGTAATAATGTGGCAATAATATCAATAAATTGATATTGTTGGAATTCATAATATGCATTCATATCCGAGCAGATGTGTTTTAATTGTCTAATTTTTAAAATTAAAAAAATAACAGAGCACATTCGATAAAAAAAAAGAAATAATTTTTATTCATTAACATTTTATTGCACTTTGCGTCGTCTTTCCGCATAATAATTTTATTATGCAATAATAATATCGCAGTAATAATATCGCAATAATTTCAATAAATTGATATTATTGCAATTCATAATATGCACTGATATTCGAGCAAATATGTTTGCATTGTCTGTTTTTTATAATTAAAAAAACAGTGCACATTCTATGAAAAAAAACAATTTTGTTAATTAACATTTTGTTGCATTTTGTGTCGTTTTTACAGAAACTTAATTTGTTCATTTTCAAGATTATTTTTCACGATTCAAACAAAAAATACGTATCCTATCAAAAAATAATTCATGTAAAAAATTTGTAGATCTTTTTCGGGTGAACAATATTCGTTGATATACTTTCTCCATACCATGTGTTGTTTTTCCAAAAATTTAATCTTTTTATTGACAATGTTGTTTTTCAGATTCAAACAAAAACTGCGGGTTCTATAGAAAATAATGAAGAAGAAATTTGTAGTCCTTTTTTGAATAAACAGCGTTTTTCCTTACATTTTTTTCGCAGCTTATGTCATTTGTCCAAAAATTGAATTTTTTTTATTTTCAATTTTAGTTTTCCACAATTGAAATCAAAACTATGAGTCCTATCAAAAAACGATTAGCAACAAATTCGTATCTCTTTTCTAGGTGAACAACTTTGGCCTCAATTTTTTACATTTTCATTATTTTTGATGAAACGCTTATGACTTTCTTTGATACAAAAAATGTATCAGAGTTATAGCATTTATAAAACTTGATGAATCAATCGAAAATAAAACTTTTAAGCTGAAAAGTGCACAATAGGAAAAAATTTCAGGAGTGAAAAAACGTCGCTTTTCGAAAGCTCTGCGAGATTTTCACAACAAGTTTTTGAAGTTTCTTATAGAATGGAAAATTGAAATTTTGATAACACAAAAAATAAATGTATTGTGCCTTCAAAAAAGATCTACAAATTTGTTAACAATCGCTTCTTGATAGGAAGCGTCGTTTTCGTTTTATTGGTAAAAAACAATAATAAAAATAAAAAATTGAATTTTTGAACAAACGACAAAAGTTGCGAAAGAAATAAATAGCCAAAGTTTTATGTCCATGAAAGAGCTACATATTTTTTATGAATAATTTTTTGATAGGATGCGTAGTTTTTGATTTAATCGTAAAAAAGAACATTGACAATAAAAAAATTACATTTTTGTAAGAACGTCACAAGGTATGAGAAATGATCAATTCACAAAGACTGCGCATTCAAAAAAGATCTGCAAATTTGCTAGCAATCACTTTTTGAAACAATGCGCAATTTTTGTTTTAATCGTAAGAAATAAGAATTGAAAACAAAGAAGTGAAAATTTCTGTACAAGCGACACAAGCTAGGAAAAAAATGTAGAGACAAATGCTGTTCATTCAAAAAGGAACTATAAATTTATTATTTATTATTTTCTTATAGAACGCTTAGTTTTTTTTTTGAAAGTAAAAGCTAACATTTTGGAAAAAAAATCCTCAAGCCGAAAATCCAGTTTTGGCGATGACGACAGATTCGTGAAAAAAGGTTCTGAAAGAAATGAAGTTCTTTGAAACATATATAATTTTTGTGACAACTATTTTTTGATAAGACTCGTTTTTGTGGTTTTATGCATCGAAAATGAATAAGACAAAACTTTGAATTTTAAGCCAAAAGACGATAGATGAGTAGAAAACACATTTTCGAAAATTCAAATGTTGAGCCAAACGATGCAAAACATCGGAATAAGTCGTTATAAATAACTATAGCTCTCAAAAAATTCTATAAAATTTCTTGGAACTATTTTTTGATAGGACTTGGTTTTACTTATCGAAAATATTATGAAAAAAAATCGAAAATTCGAATTTTGAATGTCTGGAGGAAGAATGGTAGTTTTTTGTTGTATGGTGATTCAGAAAATAAATATAAATTTACAAATGTCTCAAAAATCGAGCGCGTAGCGCAAGTGTTACGATGAGAGTGTGCCTCAAAGCCTACAGAGCATTCTGCATTTTTATCTTTAACTATACTTAATTATGTAGAAAGATCAGACTATAAGAATGCCTACAAATACTGGGATCTGAAAAAGATGTTTTTGGTAAAGTTTCATTCAAGAATTCTTGGTGCAAAAAATAAATATCCGAGCACGAAGCGCGCCCTAGGCGCCCTCAAACTTGTTATTTTTTACGATTAAAATAAAACTACGCGTTATATCAAAAAGTGATTAGCAAAAAATTTGTAGGTGTGTTTTAGGTGCATAATTTTTGTTTATTATTTTTTTTGTAGCTTGTTTCGTTTGTCCGAAAATTTTATTTTTTTGCTTTTAGTATTGTCTTTTAAGAATAAAACAAAAATTATAATAATAAATTTGTGGGTCTTTTTCGGGAGCAGAGTTTTCTTTGATTCATTTTTTTTGCCTTGCATAGGTTGACCTCAAAATGCAATTTTTTGTTTTTCATTGTTTTCTGTGCGATCAAAATCTGAATTTTTGGTTTCTCAAGAAAATTCAAAAAGTTTTTATGACTAACTTGTAGGTCTTTCAAAAGGCAATGTTTCTCTTCTCTTGACTTTTTTTTGCATCGCGCGTTGTTTGGCTTAAAATTTTCATTTTCGATTGATTTTTTAATTTTTGTAAATCTATTATCACCTACTACTATATCACCGAACAAATCGGTTTAGAAATATTTAACATGAAATCATACAAAATTAGAAGAAATCATTTTATTATCCTGAATTTCGGTCTATGATTCCTAAAAAATGAATCGAAATTTTGTGAATAAAAGGAGAAACTGCGGCAAAAATCTAGATTTTAGGTGTTTTCGGGGATTTGTCAGAATTCAATCAATTTTAATACAGTTGTATTACTCTTAATCTTACCTTTTTTTAAAAATGTTATCCTTATTTATCTCGTTTTATAATTTTCTATTCTGTACTTTTTTTCCAAAAGAACATTCTTTTTTACTCCGTCTCACAATATTTTCACGCGATTCTTATCGCGGTTCATCACTTTTTATCATAGTTCCCTTTCTAAGAATTCCATCTTTTCTTATTCCATTCAAAAATGTGTCTTATTCCTTATTCACAGAATCTTATCCTTCACTATACCATTTTGTACATCCATATTTATATTCCTCTCTTAAATCTTTCTGTTCTGAAATAAATAAATTATCTGATAGAGTTGGAACAAAATTGTTGATGTTTTTATCCCTTTTTATCCACTAAAATCACATTCCTGTTCGAAACTATACTAACTTGTCTATCCTGTTCTAATTCTTTGTATCTTAAACCTATTTCAAAGAATTTCAAATTTTCTATCCTGTTTCATCATTTCTTATATTCTATTCCCCTATAAAATAACACTTGTCTATTCTGTCCCATTTTTATCTATTTTAATCCCATTCATCTATTAAAACAATATATCCCTTTCTAGACCCCTTTCCAATTTTGTATTGCATTAAAAAATTCTTTCCCTTTCTATCTTGTTCATATTCTGATTGTATTCCTGCTTCAAAGAATTTTTACTGAATTTATATCGCTCCCAGGTGGAAATTTCAGTTCTACGGCAATACAGAATTCTTTAAAATGCAAGCTCATAACTTTGTTCTGATATTCGCATCCTCGTACCTATAACGAATAATGTGAAAAAATAAAAAGATATTAAAACTTTTCAATAACGACGAAATACATTGTCAACCATTTTTCAGCACACGTATACCATTATGAGAGATATACTATTACTATACATAAACGCAATTTTTTCGGAAAGATTTCTCAGAGTTTCAAATGGAAAATTTCAAAGTAGACCAAACCCACTATTTTGGTTGAGATTGAGGACTTTAAAAAAAAAAGAGTTTGTAATTTATCAAACTCGCGACATTGGCAAATAATGAGAATTCTTTTAAAAACCAGTTCGTAAATTGCTTATAATTTGAAGCCACGTGCCTATTTGGATTATTGTAACAAAAAAAACTATCAACACTTTTAAAAAACGACAAAAGCTATCAGGAAACATATTTTAGAATGCGCTTGTAATTTGTAGAGGAATATAGTTTTATTATTAATAGGGAAAATTGTGTGGTAGAGATTTCTCAGAATTACAAACAGAAATTTAAAAAATGATTAAACTCACGACTTTGGTTGAGAATTAGAATTTTTATAAAAACAAGTTCATAAATTTTTTATATTCTGAAACGCAGTACAGACATGGCATGATATAAAAAATAATTTAATTATAATAATTTAATAATAATTTAATAATTTTTCAAAAAGAGAGTTTACAATATCTTTTGTATTTGTCCATTATCGTTCTCTTACAGTATAATCTCTAGCTAGAAAAAATGAGGGCCTTTGGTACTCTCTTCTTTGCTTCAGCGGTTTTACTCACGATTTTGGTAGAGATTGGGAAGTTTTTAAAAAGTGGTTCCCTAGTTTTTTCATATTTTGAAAGCTCGTGCGTGTATGATAGAATGTAAAAAAAATAAAAAGATTATTGAAACTTTTGAATGAAGACGAAAGTTATTGAGAAATACTTTTCAACATGCGCTTCTCATTTTAAGAGGTGCATAGTTTCATTATTAATAAACCATTTTTTATTGGAAACATTTTTTAGAAATCCAAAACTGAAATTATAAAAATAATTAATTTCACGATTATGACTGTGATTGGGATTTTTTTTTAAAAAAGTTCATAAATGTTTTATATTCTGAAACGTAGTGCTTGTATGGAATAATGTGAAAAATCGGACAAAAATATTACTATAACTTTTTAATAACGACGAAAGAGATAAGGAAATAGTTTTTAGTACCTAAACGCCCAGCTTTCTTACACATCAATAACATTTATCTGAGAGCTGGACAGAACTCGCACACAGCAGTTTTTGGAATGATCAAGTCACGGCTTTGGTTGAGATTGGAATCTTTCTAAAAAATAAGTTCATAAATTTTTTATGTTTTAAAAGTTGTACATAGTTTAGGAACTTATCGAACTCACGATTTAGGTTGAGATTGGGAATTTCTTGAAAAACATATTCACAATTCCGTTTGCATTTTTGAGGGATCGTTCTTTCACAGAATAATTTACATTTGAAAAATATGAGGGTCTTTGGTAGCCTGTTCATTGCTTCAGTGGTTTTGCTCAATTCCATTGGTAAATATATATTAATTATTAGGTTAATTATAAATATGAGGAGAAAGAATTTTAAATTGTTGATCATTACAATTGAAAGAAAAATAATTTCAACTTCGTAGGTTTATGGTTCAATAAAGGTAAATATAAATTTTCCTACCACACTAAAATTCAGAAGTTTTTCTAATATTCGTCGTTAGTCCTGGGAAGTCATAGATTTTCAAGAAGCGGAAGGCGGAAACAGGAAAATGTATAGAAACACTTTTAAAAAGAGAAAAATTTCCTAATTAAATATTCGTAATTTTTGGCTTCAAATTAATTTTTTTTAACTGAAAATTTGACTATTCCAGTTGAAGATCCCTAATAATTTTAGTCCAAAGTCCATCTCTTTGGTTAAGAAACCAATTATTTTTGGTACAAAGATAATCCTTTTCGATAGAAAACTCCATATTTGTTGTCAAAAATTCTTCTTGTTTGGCTGAAAATTGTAGTGCTAGGTTGAAAACTCAAACATTTTGTTCGAAAGTTATGCTTCTTGGTTAATAATTTAACTTTTTTGTTAAAAATTCGTCTTTTTGGGTTGAATATTCAATTATTTGGTTGAAAATTTATTTTCTTATTGAAATTCTATATTGGCAGACTGAAAATTCAAATCTTTCGTAGAAAATGCACATTTTTATCTTGAAAGTTGAACAATTTGGTTGAATTTTTTCGAGTCTTGATTGAGAAATTTTTTTAAATAAAAATTGGAGAATTCAGCTATTTGTTCAAAAATTCATGTATTTAATCAAAAATTAGTATTTTTTGTTTGAAAATTAATCTTCTTGGTTAAAAATTTAATAGTTTCTATAAAAATGTAACCAAATACGCCCAAATTTTCAAGTAAAAAAGATTGAACTTCGACCAAATAATTGAATTTTCAAGCCAAAAATGCTAAATTTTTAGAAGGCAATTAAATAATCAACCTCGAAAGTTGAATTCTCAACAAAACAGCTTATTTTCAGCGAAGAAAGGTGACTTTAAAACCAAATATTCAAATTAAAAAAAAAAAAATTTTAAGCAAAAACATAACTTATTCTTGATAAAAGATAAATTTTTAATACTGCTGTGGCTCCTTGTATGAATTCGCGCCAATTTGAGAGAATTTATATTTATCACATGGTCGAATCCTTGCCCGTTGCGTCAACCCTGATAAGCTTGTTTCAGAGAGCTCTTTATCGCCGTGTAATCCACATGTTAAGAGTATCTGAATTCTCTTCTTCGCTTTGTCTAGCGAATTTTGATATATCTCGCGTATTCCATTTTATCAACGTTTCGCGAGTGTTTGTAAGCCTTTATGGCATATTTGTGAAGTTAATAAACCTCGTGGCTTTCAAAAATGAAAGTTCCTTGTCTTTTACTCTAATCAAAGTTCCTAGATCTACGTACCGCTTATTCAGCAAATTCTAACACGAAATTCGACTTTAATTAAAAGAGTACGAACAAATACATATGGACAAATTTTCTATGTAAAAAGATTAACGCTCAACGAAACAGTTAAATTTTCGACCATAAAAGATGAATTCCGAACAAAATGATTGGATTCTAAACCTAATGCTTATTAGATTCATGTGAAGTCCCCCCCCCCCCGTTTTTGCTGAATGACAAGTGTGTGACTGTGTGCGTGCGTTTGCTTGCGTATTGCGTCCGTCGATTTTTGGTTTGGTAGCACGATAACTTTTGAAACAATTGACAAAAATAAATTAGCCTACGGTATACTCTTTTTCTGTCCTAAACTGAAGTTCGAGCTGGTTAGCCAGCGATTTTGGATCAAAAGTCAAAAAGTTAGACCATTCTCAAAATTTTTGGGACCACTTCTTTTTGGGATTGAAGAACTCGATGTTCGGCTATTCGTGGTACTCAAAAAGACGAACAATATATGCGAACGACTTTTTTCGATAAGAAGCAAATGACCAGAGTTACAGCATTTACAATATTCGAAAAGCAAACGAAAATGAAAATCTCAAGTCAAACAAGGCACGATGTGAAAAAATGTAGGAAGAAAAACGTTGCTTTTTGGACACTTTACAAGACCGTCATAATAGTTATTTTTTAATTTTTCTGAAAAATTCAGAATTCAAACTTCGATCTCACAGAAAATAATGAAAAATAAAAAATTCCACTTTGGGGTCAAACAATACAAGATACGAAAAAAGATGAATAGATAAAAATTGTGCTTTCAAAAAAGACCTACAAATTTGTTAATAATCACTTTTTGATGGACGCATAGATCTTGTTTTATTTGTAAAAAATAGCATTATAGATTAAAAAAATTAAATTTTTGGACTTACGGCACAAGATACGAAAAACGATGGAAAGATACAATTTTTTCACTCAGCGAAGATTTACAAATTTGTTTGTAACTATTTTTAGGTAGGATGCGTAGCTTTGTTTTAATCGCAAGAAATAATACCTAAAATAAAAGAATTAAATTTTCGGTTGAACGAAACAAGCTATGCAAAAAATTAATAAAACAAATTTGCACTTACAAAAAAGGGCTACAAATTTGTCATAAATATTTTTTTATAGGACGCGTAGTTTATGTATTCAACCAAAAAAAATATTTTTTTCTTACCAAAGAAGATACATTTTTTTAGCGGTAAATTTTAGTATTCTTGGTTGAAAATTCACTTGTTTTGGTTGGAAATTTAACTATTTTATTGAAAATCATCTATTTTATTGAAAATTTGTCTTTTTGGTGGAAAATTCAACTTTTGTGTTTTAACCAACTTTTTCTTCAAAAATTCCCGTTTTTGGCATTCAAACTCAACATTCTGGATGAGATCTTTTTTCATTATTGATTGCAAAATCTTTCTTGATTGAAGAATCAATTCTTTTGTTAAAAATCCCCCTTTTTGGTTCAAGTATTGCCCTATTCGGTTTGAAAATTAGTCTTTCTTGATTAGAAACTCAAACAACTTTGAATCGAAAAAGAAAAATTACATTTTCAGGCGAAGTAATTATTTTTCAAACAAAATGCAACAATGCGAGTGAATTTCCTACTAGCTGATAAAGATTAATTGTCTATAATAAACTTAATTGCTAAACTGTTACTTAGAAAATTCATTTAAAAAAATAACAAAAAAAAATTTCCAACAAAATAGTTGTATTTGTAACCGAAGAAATAAATTTTTAACTAAAATTATTAATCTTCTCACAAAAAAGTGAATTTGCTACAAAAGAGTTCAATTTTCAACACGGAAGACGAATTTTCTACAAAAAAATACTAATTCCCCTACCATCCACATATACCTTCACTACGCCGTACCGTTTCTGGCCTTTTAAGTTTTTCTCTGGGAAATACACTGAAATTGTATTTTTTTTGACATTCAAAAAACGTTAAAAGAACCTCTTTATATTTAATTTTTATATCATACTTCGTATGATTTCTATATTAATTATACTATTTTTGATTATGTACATTTTTTATTAGATAGATAGATAGATAGATAGATAGATGGATGGATGGATGGATGGATGGATGGATGGATGGATGGATGGATGGATGGATGGATGGATGGATGGATGGATGG
>JAWWEA010000123.1:12620357-12633277 GCA_035222095.1 Andricus quercuspetiolicola | reverse complement strand
TGGCCACTTAGGACGTGTATAGACTGTACGCGTTCCGTAAGGGTTCGCTTATCTCCTGCATGTTCCTGTACAGGTTCCTGTCTCAATTTCTTATGCTGACCCTGTAACGTTTCTTGTACGAATGGTCCTGGCTCTGACGAAGAAACACCTCCAGGAACAGTCACGGAATCCGGTACAGGGGTTTTCAGCAGGTTTTGCAATTTTCAAAACATCCGCCGGTATTATGAGTTAAAAAAGTTTATATTAAAAACTTCGTAAATCTAACCAAAAATCGAAAATAAATTCAAGTGCATAGATGAAAAATAATGTTGTAAAACTAAAAAATGCAGGAAAAATAAAAAAAAAACTTCTCAGTAAAGACCATGAATTGTCATCTTTTATCAAAAGCGGATCCAATTATCATAAAAACAACAACAAAATTCGATGAACGTCACTCAGGTAAGAGATTAAAATACAAGGTTAAAAATAAGCCTCCATGGAACGAAATGCGGAATGAGGATCCATTATCAGTTTTCTATACTGAATTCTGTAACATAAAAAGCATATTAATATACTTTGATAATAATAATATCTATTTAATGTATTATAATTTTATAATCTTAAAATTGATTGCCATGTATGATGG
The DNA here is from genome assembly GCA_035222095.1 of Andricus quercuspetiolicola. Taxonomy (NCBI): domain Eukaryota; kingdom Metazoa; phylum Arthropoda; class Insecta; order Hymenoptera; family Cynipidae; genus Andricus; species Andricus quercuspetiolicola. Next base: position 12,632,652 of record JAWWEA010000123.1, on the reverse strand, counting down.
TTTCGCAAAAGGGATCCAAGCAATTTTGCAAATTGCCCCCGGTATCCGAATTTAAAATCGAATTGATACTAAAAACTTTATAGATCGAACCAAAAAACAAAAGCAAATTCAACCAAATAGATAAAAAATGATTGCATCAAGCTAAACAGTTAATAAAAGTAGTCGACATGCGCTTATGCCCTTCGCATTGCCAAAATTGATTAATTTCATTTTCATCAAGTCGTTCGAATCTCCCCCCCCCCCACACTCTTCTTTGGTCTAATCCTTTACTATCAAGGCGGAGGGGGGGGGGCGGTATGATAAAATCCTGAAAATGCAGGAAATCTAGACAAAAATTTGTCAGTAAAGAGAAATCAGACAAATTATGAACCGTGTCATCTTATTATTAAGCCGGATCTAAATATCATAAAAACGAGCATTTCGAAACTCACATCAGATAAGAGATTAAAAAACAAGGTTAAAAAATTTTCGTGAAATTTAATGCGCAACGAGGTTCAATATTACAAGTCTGTTAAATGAATTTTATAATTAAAGGTATATTAATTATATCTGCCGACTCTGGTATCAGATGTTAAAATCAAATTAATACTAAAAATGTAGTCAATCAAATAAAAAATAAATAAAAAATAGAATCCAACGCATTGATGAAAAACAATTTTGTAAAATTAAAAAATAGAGGAAATCTAACACAGTTCCTGAGTAAAGAGAAACTAGATAAATCATGAATTTTGCTGTTATTGTAGAAAACCGATCTAAGTATCATAAAAATAAATTAATGTCACTCATAAATTGAATTAATTATTAAAATAGTTACATTAGCTTCATACAGTTTTAACTTTATTTCAATTTCAATCTTAATTTGAATTTGAATTTGAATTTTAATCAGCTTTTTTAGTTATAGATAGTTTAAAATCATAAAATTTTGAACAGCTTTTTAAAATAGGTTTATCTTGAAGATTTCAAATTGAAGATCTATCAATTTTTAATACGTGTATATAAACAATCTTCAATTTGAAAAATGTAAAAATAATAGTACTGAAATTTTGATGAGTTTGAAGATCAAAAGTCAAGTCTTTAATCCTAATTCTTCCAAATTAAAGAAGTGTCGCTTGCAAATCATCAAAATTACAGCTTTTTTAATTATAAAACTTAAAACTTGAATAATTTTTAATTGTGAATTTTCCAAAATTAAAAATTCTTCAATTTTAAAGATGCGTAGATAAAAATTCTTAACTTTGAATGATTTTAAAACTTAAAAGTCACGTTTTCAATTCTAAATCTTCCAAATTGAAGAAACTTTTAACGTAAACCATCCAAAATCTTTACTTGTAAAACTTAAAATTTGCATATTTTTTAATAGTAAATTATGTGAATTATGAACTTTTTAATTTTAGAGATTCAAAATTTAAAGTTCTACCATTTTTAAGAGAGACAAGTGAAAGCGCTTGCATTATAAAGATGTTTAAATAAAAACTCTTACATTTTGATAATTTTGAAAATCAAAAGTCAAGTTTTCAATTCTAAATCTTCCCAATATGAAAAAATTTGGAATGTAAAGCATCAAAATTACAGAATTTTTAATTGTAACATGTACTCAAAACTTAGATCAATTTTAATTGTAAATTTCTAAAATTAAAGCTCTTGACTTTTAACGATTTACAAGTCAAAGTTCGACAACTTTGAAGAGAGACAATTGGAAAATGTTGAACTTTTAAAATATATAATTGCAAATTAATCAATTTTCAAGATTTATATCTTAAAGATATGTAATTTTAAACATTTTTTTTTGAATATTTTAATTTATAAGATTTCGCATTGAAAATTCTGTAATTTTAACGATTTTCCATTTGAAATTCTTCAATTTTTAATATTTGCAATTGAAGACTCTTCAATATTTAATGTGTATAATAAAAAATTATGCAATTTTTTATATGCGTTTTTTGGAATAAATTCAATTTTGAGGATTTAAAACTGAAATTTATTCGATTTTATAGATTTTTAATTGCAATTTCTTCAATTATAAGCAGTAAACGTGACAGCGTAAATTCATTTTTTGGAAATTCTCATAATTTTTTAAATATGTAACATTTTTTTTGTACATAAAAGAAGAAACTGTGCAGGAGCTTCAGGTTACTTGAACCAGTGACTGAAAATGTAACAAGTTACCAGTAATAAACTTCAACTTCAAAATTGCTGTATTGACACTGTCACAGCCATAGTAATAAACTTGAATAAACTATCAAATTGGTTTGTAGAAAACAAAATCAAAAGATAAAAACAGGCGATAAGCGTAAGTGAGCGGAAACATAGGAGCTTCAATGTGAACAAAGGAAGTGAATGAATTTGAAGATTATTATATATAATTATTAATTCAAATTTATGTGAATTCACTTTTTCATTTTTCTTGAAATCAAAACTTTAGTGGTTAAGATCCTTTCTGACACGTGGCTTCAATTATAAACCAATTTTTTTTCTGATTTTAGGAAACTGCATGAGTGAATTTATGGGTTTAATCAAAGGACAATACGAGGCAAAAGAAGCAGGATTTCAAGCCGGAGGAGGATCTTTACATTCGGTTATGACACCTCATGGACCTGATAAAACTTGTTTCGAAAAAGCTTCTACTTCAAAATTGGTACCAGAGAAAATTGCTGAAGGAACGCAAGCATTTATGTTCGAAACTTATTACAGTATGACAATAACTGAATGGGCTGGCAAAAATTGTAAAAAAGTTGATTCTGATTATAATAAGTGTTGGCAGGGTCTGAAAAAAAATTTTGATCCTACTCAAAAACCTCAAACTTAAATTAAGACTGGAATATACAAAAATCGAACAAATACATATTTTAAAAATCATTGATGAGATTTTTGTTAAATAGTTATAATTACGATTAAACAATATGAAATTGGAAGTGTTTGAAATTAACAAATTTTAATCAGAAGCTCTCAGAATTGAAAATTTTCAGATTAAAATTTTAAAAAGTTAAACAATTTTATTAGACAGGAGTTGAAATAGTATCATTTTTAATTTAAAGTGTTCAAAGTTAAATAATTTTTATTTTGCATTGAAAAATCTTAAAATTGATTGACTTCAGATTAAAATTTCTAAAATAGGACAATTACAATGTGTTAAAAATTGAATAATTTCAGATTAGAATTTTGCATACTAGATTATTTTATATTACGAGGAATTGAGAGTGTATTACTTATAATTAAAAGCGTTTAAACTAAAAAATTAATTTAATGGTAAAGTTTATTAAAAACATTTTTCTAAGATTAACAGATTAATTATCGTCTTTTTCACCGTCCAAAATAGAACAATTTTCAATCATAACCCTTTAAAATTGAATTTAAAAAGGTTCAAAATGAAGTAATTTTAAATGTAAAACATTAAAAATGAAAAAAAATTCTTCTAAGGAACGTTGAAAAGTAAACGAATCCGCAATTCTTTCGAAAATGAAAACTTTATAATTACCAAGGATTGTGACATTAAAACTTTTTTGTGCAAAACCTTTAAAATGTCAATTATTCTAAATGTAAACTTGAATCATTTAAGAATGAAAAACTTTCGACTTGTTGATTACGCTTTTCTAAATTTAACCACTTCAATTTAAATTGTAAAACTAAAACTTACGAAAGGAAAAAATTGAAATTCAGTGATCAACATGAATATATAGGACTCTAATATTGTAACCATTCAAAATTAAAGAAATGATTCAATTACTGTGATATTAATCTCAGATAGTTCTTTTTTGTCTGTTTTGTTAAAAAAAAACGCAATTTGTTACATTTTATTTAGAATTATTATTCATTTTTGAAATCTTCCAATCAAATATTTTTCAATTTAAAAAAATATATTTCTCAAATCTTTAATTGAGAATTGGACAATTGTAAGATATCACATTGAAAATTACATAAATATAGATTACAAAACAAGATCGCAAAAGGTTCCAAATTTTAAAATTGAAAAGTTTGAAGCCTTTCAATTCGAAATGATTTTTTTCAGTTTAATATCTTCAACATTTAGGAAAATTTTTAAATAAAAAATAATTCAGTTTTCGATGCCTAGTTACAGAAACTTCTCATTTTTAAGGCTTGAATTTGAAAACATTATTTTCTTAATTTAAGTTGATGTTATGGTTTTCGACCAGGATTGTAGTAATAAAATGATGGTAGATTTTTCGATTTTTATGGTCAATGTATTTCGTGTTATATAAAAAACGACGTTTCGACCAATATACCCTCATCAGGTTAATGTAAATTTTCCAAGTCATAGGCAATGGTATGCGTAACATGTGTTTGCCCGACACATTATTAATTGTGCTAAAATAACTGCCTTGTCATGGGTGAAAGTGAAAAAGATGTTTTAATAAACTACAAAGAATTAAAATTTTATAATGAGAAATTTAAATACGAAACATCCATATTTTAAACAAGAGTTCTTTATGTTTACAGTGTTAGCTTTATAAGCATTGAAATTTATACACACATCTCCGCTGTCATTACATCTATGACTTGAAAATTTACATTAACCTGATGAGGCCCTATACATACAGTGGGCGAAAGGTCGTTTGCTATAACACGAAATACATTGATCGATAAACTGAAAAACCTACCATCATTTTATTATTTTCATAATTTTTCATTGTTTTGAATTTATTCTGGATATATTCAATTCAAAATTATTTAACTACAAATCCTTTAAACTGAAATTTTTCAACTATCAAGTCTTTCAATTTGATATTCTACGATTTTGAATAATTAAAAAAAACAAACAATTTTGTATGTTCAAAATTGAGACCAAACAATTTAGAATATTTAAATCTAAAATTACTAAATTCTAAACTGACTATCAAGGCTTTCAGTATGAAAAATTGTAATTTTAAATGATTTAATAGTGAAATTGTCCTGACATTTTGAATATTTGAATTTGAAACTATAACATTATGAAATTTGCAATGGAAAAACTCCAAGAATTAGGAAATTTCAAACAAAATACTTTCGAATTTAAGCTTTTGAAGTAAAAAACTTTAGTTTTAAGGCCAGAAAAATTAAACTGCTTTAGAATTGCTGATTGACGTCAAAAAAATCACTGTCATTTTCGTCGTTTAGAATTAGAAATCTTAAGGATTGTCTACCTTTAAAGCATAATTATTCTAAAAGCTTTAAGAATAATATGCTTTCTAAATGAAAACTTACAAAATTAATAAATTCAACTTGAAACTCTAAAAATTGAAAATTTCCGAACTTTGTTTAAAATAACTGAAGCATTTTTCAAGTAGATTCTTAAAATATAGTCGTTAAAAATTATTAATTTTCAAATTGTACATCATGATTTTTTTAATTTACTCATTTCAATCTAGAGTGAAAAAAAACTTGAAAATCAATGAAATATGGACAGAATGAATGAATGATACATTATTATAATTACAAAATAATTTCACGCAATTCGACGAATATATATTGCAATTAGTTCTTCATTCCAAATTATTGACAACCTTCCACAATTTAATTTATTTTTTACATCAATAACACGTTATTCAAAGCAGTTCAAAGTTTAGAAAATTTAAAATCTTCGCGCCATTGCTGGCACCACTGTCGTGGTCATGTGACTGAGGAATTAATCACATGACATATTCCATATGTGTTACTATTTTCATTAAAAAAAATTAAAAACAATTTTAGAACTTTTATACAATTTTTCTAAACTTGTGTTGTTTTTTCTGCAGAAATTATACAAACTTTTCATCATGTAGACAAATAGAGAGCGTAGTGCATAATTCATTTGTGAAAGAAAGATAAATATGTTAACTCTGAAGTCATTTGTGACCCGACTCTGCTTCTGATATCTGTGTTTATAACCTAAAAATGTACACAAGGTTCAATATTTTGGTGATTATTCTGTGTTGTTTCGTACAAAATAAACTTGCCTCCGTCTGTTATCCAAATTATTGCCAGAAAGAAGTAAGTGTATAACACAATTATTATCTAAAATCGCATATAGCTCTAATGAAAATGAAAATAAGAGTCAGTGTTTAATTCTTTTGTTTATAAGTATTTCGAATAATATTCACTCTAGGACGAGAAAATTGCTCTTAAAGTTACTTAGAATGAATGTTTTATCAGTATCTTATTTTAATTCAGCGAGTTAAGTTTTTTTTACGTGAAGCCAAAAAAGTCAACTTCACGCTTTAATACGGCTTCTGCGTATCGATGTTGACATTTATAAATGTCGATAACGTCAATAATAACTAATAAGCTTCTTTTATGTTTAGTAAGAAAACTATATTTTTAAATAATGTAGGATTACGCGGCCTAACACTTTGTAATGAAAATTATTATTCAATAAACTTTATTAATGCAATTTCTTAAATCGTTTACTCAATTTTGAGGGTTTTTAAATTGGAGCAAATTTTAAATGCGTTCAAGTTTTGTTACGCTTTCTAATTAAAAGTCTTTTAATTTATAAATACTGAAAGATTATTATTATAAAATTCAAATTGGTATTAATAAACAGATTACCATTGGAAATTTACGATTTTGAAATTTCGAAAGTTTGAACAGTTTTTTTTTAATTCTATAAGTTAACAAAACTTAGTAATTTTCAAATTCAAATGCTTTGATTTAAAAAAAATTGAATTATTATTTTTTGTTCACGATTTATTGCGCGTTTTATCATTTTATATAAGTTTTTTTTATTTTTCTCAGACGCCGTTAAACCCAGAAATTGGATTACTCTGCCTTTTAACACCCGTACAAAGAGGAGAAGGTATATAATTTGTTTGCATGTTTTTTTTTCTTTTGTGGAAGTGCAAGGCAATTCATTTATAAATGCAAATATATTTCGAATGGGTCAACTTCAATATAATACTGCTTTCTGTATCGATTTTTTTTCGCTTTTTCTAGTTTTGCGAATTTCATTTCGAATGTCTTGAAAGTTTTTAAATCATTTAATATTAATTAAGGGTTTTCAAATCAATAAAATTTATATGAAATTAATTCTATAAATTGTAATTCTCTAATGCTACTAAAACCAGAAACAGGAATGATGTGCCTTTTAACATCACTAGGGAAAGATAAAGGTACATATTAAATGCCTACTTATTTAAAGTGATGACAGTATTACGCCTATTCCTCTGCATTTCCCCTTTTTCAAATTCCCTTTTTCCCCCTTTTCTCTTTAAATATATGATATTTGAAAATACAGTTGAAAATGTTTAAACCAGAAACAGAAGTTGTTATCCAATATAAATTTGGAACAGTTAAAAATATATAGTAATTTTAAAAATAAGTATAAGAAAAAAATGGAATATTCTAAGTTCTAATACTATTCTAAGTAGTCTGCAAAATTAAATGTTCTAACTTGAACAATTTAAAGTCAAAAGTTCAAAATTGATTCACTTGAATATTAAATCTTTATAGAAGTGTTGAGCAATCTCAAATTATGTTTTTAAATCTTACCAATAAATAATTTACAAATATTTATTTGCACAAGTTCAAACTTGAGCTATTTTCAATTTGAGTTCAAGAGTATTGGAAAGTGTAGCGTCAAATTTACGTTCAAAGTATTAATTACCGTAAAGTCGAAATGATAAATCGTGGAAAAGAGTACTTAATTATGCTTACTATTACATATCATGGTTTTTTTTTATTTAAAAACTTTTTCTTATTCCGACGTTTTTATATCTCCGTGAATGGATTGCCAACCTATGTATACCCAATTTTTAAAAAATTTTTAATGGAGAGAAATCATTAAAAATCATTTAGCATTATTTAAAAGTATACCATTTCTTATAAAAAGATTGTTTCTTCTTTTCTACATGTAAAAATTAACGTTTAAGCTTTTTTCTATTGTTCCCCATATTCGTGAAAAATTACCTTATTTCCTCTTGTTTAAGCTCCTTTTGCGCTATGCTCCCTGAATTTATTGCAAGCTTCATTTTATATTTTATGTGAATTAATATTAATTTAATCAAACTTATTCTGAATAATATAAAAATGATCGCAACAAATAAATTAAATTTTCGTCTGATTGAAATTACAAGGAAGAATTTTACTGAAGAAAGCAATTTTATACAAATTTTGTATTTTCTTTTTTTATTTAGAATGCTTGAAACTAAAGTTCGACAGCTTGGGTCATTTACCTCCAACAGGAGTTCCTCTAGTAAGTTTAAAATTATCAGCTTATGTGTTCGTTGAAAGCTTGATGGACAAGATGACTGCTTTCAATCTTTCCGTATCTGATATTAATTTTAGAAGTAAGTGAATATTTAAAATTAATAATTTGTTGATTAAACAAAGAATGAAATTACGTACTCATTATTTTGCATTTTAATAATTCTATAAAATAATTAATCCAGGGCTAGTGACAAGGTATCAAAGCGTAGGGCAAGAAAGGATGTCGGCATGTCGTCATGTCGAATTTTATGGAAACACAACTCAAAAGTGGCCAAAAGATTTTTATGTATCTTGTCCGTTTTCCGATGAAAAATACGAAACTACTCCATATCGTTTAGAATATTTGGTAGAATCTGACGACTATGAATATAGTAGAAAATTGGTATTTATCGTACCAAGGCATAGATATATTGGTAAGATAATTTTTCATCTTATTACATTATTAAATTGCTACATTTTATTTCAATATTGAATCTATTATATTTCTAAGTTCAACATCAATTTCCTTATAATCCTCATACCATTGTATAACAGATGAAAATGTGTTCGATGTCAAAATGTTCACGCCTTTTATCTACGTTGACGTTTCGGATACAGTCTCACTCACATTATTTATTCAACCCTTGCCAGAAAGATTTAATGTTTCTGACTACAGAGTTTGGTTGATAAATAATGGCACTGGCAAGGCAAGTGATATGATTTTTAGTGCAAAAAAAGGAGACCATATTCGACACTCTTTCCTTGTGAATGAAGGTGTTCATTATTTCAAAGTTGCTGCTTTGCATCCGGACTGTAACCAATATGGCTGTTTAAATAGCACTTCGCCTCTAATAAGCATAAGTAATAATATAAAATATTCTGTCACATTAAAAAATAACTTTTTCTAAAATTTACTTTTAATGCATTTTTGTTTCTTCGCTTCCAGAACAAGTTTCGCATCGCCTTTTGATAATGATCATCAGCGTTATTTGGATCCCTCCAATTTTATTTTATGCAATGTATCACGTTTACAAAGTCTACAAAAAGAAAGGTATGCGGTCGAAAGTATTTAGAGAAAAAAATTTTAAAATACTGTTTGAAAAATGTTTTCAATCTTTTTTTTACAGTGATGCTGGAAAAAGCGGACGTGAAACCAAATTGTCTGCTCGTTTATTCTCCCACACACTCAGCTCATGTCAATGTTATGATTGAATTATCCAGATATTTAAGAGGATGTAGCATCAATGCAATGATTGATTGCTTAGATATTTCGGAAACTGTAAGCAAGGTAGGATAATCGAATTTAAAGTGTTTTGACAATTAGATTTCTTAGATTTTGAATTATTTTCGCAATTTATTAAGGCCATGTTATACATACTTACTCGATTCCTACCCCACCGACATTTTTTTGCAACAACTCACGTCTACACGAATTGAGATATCGAGCTAAAAATTAAGGATTTTATGTGAAAGGCACTAAGGAACGTTTGTAATGACCTAAATTTCTGGAAATACTAGAAAAATTTTCAAAAACACATTTTTTGTGTAGTTCTAGAAATTTGGAACTGTGCAAACGTTCCTTAGTGCCTTTTATTTAATTTCCCAAATTTTCAAGTTAATATTTCAATTCGTGCGGACATAGGTTGTTTTGATAAAATGTTGGTACTGGGCCGTCCGTAAAACACGTTACTAATTTAAAATGGGGGGGGGGGTCGTTCGTGCGAAAATCCACGAAGTAATGCTATGAAATAAGATAACATTTAGTACGTTTCCTGATAATAAATTTGAACAAAGTTTGCGAATCTTGCGAAATATTTTTTAAAGGATTCCTCTTTTTTTCCCCTGTTTTGAAGAAACTTTCTTGTTTTCTCGGTGAAAAGTCAATTTTGTGTGTGAAGATACATAGTTTTAGTTGATGATTCATCTTTTTGGTTGAAAATTGAGCTATTTTGTTGAAAGTTCGTTTTTTTTATGTTTGGGAGCAAATTTCTTTAACTTAGAATGTGACCGCTCCATTTTTGTTTGAAAATGTATCTTTTCTAGTTGAAAATTCAACTATTTGATTGAAAATTCGTCTTTTTTGGTACAAAATTAATCTTCTTGGTTAAAAAGTAACTTTGGTTAAAAATGTAACTTTTTGTTGTAAGTTAATCTGTTTTGGTTAAGGTTTCTACTATTTTGTTAAAAATTCGTGTTTTATGGTTGAATCCAACCGTTTTTGATTTCAAATAAAAATCTTTGTTGGTTGAAATATCAACTATTAGATGTTTCGTTGAGAATTCATCTCTTTTGGTTGAAAAATTAACTACTTGATTTAAAGTTAATCTGTTTTTTGAAAAATGTATTTTTTTCTAATTACAGATTCATCATTCTACCTGAAAATTTAACTATTTGCTTGAAAATTCGTTTTATTTACGTGGGAAATTAATCTGTTTTTGTTAAGGATTCAACTGTATTCTTGAAAATTAGTCCTTTTTGGTTGAATTCAACTATTTCCGATTTTCAATTAAATTTTTTTTTGTTCAAATGTCAACTATTACATGTTTTGTTGAGAATGCTTTTTTCGTTGTTGAAAATTCAACTTCTTGGTTAAGGGTTGAACTACTTTAAAGAAATGCATTTCTCTCGTTCAAGCTTGAACACTTTAGTTGAAAATTCAACTATTTGGTTGTAAGTGAAGTTTCGTGTTCAAGAATTCATATTTTCGGGTTAAAAATCCAACTGTTCTGTCGAAAATTTGTCTTTTTGGTTTGAAAATTCTGTAACTTTGTATAAAATTGAATTATTTGATTGATACTTCCTATTTTTTATTGAAAATTCAACTATTTGGTTAAAAATTAGTCTTTTTACGAAAACCTAACTACAGTCGAATCTGAATTTAGGGTCGGTTTTGGGGCTGGCCTTGACATTAAATCCAGAGTCTCGGAACTATTTTGTATCTATTCTGTTCTCTCTCTCTCTCTCTGTTTTGTCTCGTCTGAGTGCACGCCGCAACATCCCTCCGCAGCTGCGCTTATGCATCCCCACGGCGCCGCGTCAATTCTCGGGAACACTAAATCCAGATTTGACTGTATTTGACAGAAAATTAGCTTTTTTGTTAAGGAATTATGTTTTTGGGTTGAAAATTCAATTGATTTCTAGATCATTCGTCTCTTTAGTTTGAAAGTTCATCAATTTGGCAGAAAATTAAACTATTTGGTTGGAAATTACGTTTTTGTTGAAAATGCATCTTTTTGGTTGAGCATTCAACTATTTGGTTACAAATTAAACCATTTTTATGAAAATTAACTTTGTTGTTGAAAAATGATATTTTCAGGGTGAAAACTCAACTGTTTTATAGATAAATCATTTTTTTTGGCTTCAAAATTCAACTATTTTGGTGAAAATTGATGTATTTTGTTGATCATTCATCGTTTTTGGTACAATATTAATCTTCGTGGTGGAAAATTCATCTTTTTAGTTGAAAATTTAACAATTTATTTAAAAATTAATCTTTTTTCGTTGAAAATTCAACTACTTGGTTGAAAGTTGAACTACTTTGTTAGAAATTAACTTTTTTCAGATTCACCTCTCTGGTTGAAAATTTAACTTTTTTTTTAAATTCGTTTTTTTTTTTTTTGTTAAAAAATACTTTCCTCATCTGAAAATTTAACTATTCCATTTTTGGTTGGATATTTATTCTTTATAACATGAAAATCCAATTATTTGGTAGAATTCATACAATTTGTTGAAAATTTGTCTTTTTCGTTAGAAAAATAATCTTGTTTGTTGAAAGATCATCTTTTTGGACGAGGATTCAACTTGAAAATGAACTTTCTTGTAGAAAATTCAACTGTTTTTTCTAAAAGAATTCGTCATTTTGGGTTGAGAATTCATCACTTTTGGTACAAAGTTAGTCTCTATTGCTTGAGAATTCAATTATTTTGTTGAAAGTGCAAAATATTTCAACTTGAAATCTTAGAATTTTAAAGTGTTTCATATTGAATTCAATGTGGTATTGACATTAATTTTATTTGAAAGAATGTACTCCCATATTATTGCCCTATTTTCGTGAAGAATCACCATACTTCCCCTGTTTTGAGAGAATTTTGGACTACGTTAGTTTTCGGGTGGCTTGCGTGGGGGGGTGGAGGAGAGG
>JAWWEA010000123.1:12523041-12539451 GCA_035222095.1 Andricus quercuspetiolicola | reverse complement strand
CATCTGTATAAAAGTATGGTATATTACTTTGATAAAATTTTGTGATCAACTTTATCAACTGGCCTTTACTGTGAAAGCTGCATATGTTCATGGGAATAAAAATGAAATCTGATGACTTTGTGTATTGATCGATGGACTGCAGACGGCCATCATCAAATATTGGCTCAGGATAATAGCACCGACACTTATACTTTTGAAAATCCCCTTATCAACGTCTCTCTGTGCGACGAGTTAGTTGTCCTCTTGAATAAAGTGTGATTCGAACTCCACCAGGCGATAACGATGTTGCCAATGGTATGGAGTATAGACCTCTCTATTAGTCGATTGCCTCTAGGATGCTCTGAATTCAACTATCGTATTCTGCCTTTCATGCCAAATTTGAAAAAGAAGCCTCTAATGTTCAAGAAATGGCACAAAAGGTATATAAAAGACCCAAACCTATTCATTCCTTTCGTATCGAAACTTTTACCAACAGGACTGGCATATCACCTCAGGACTGTTTTTAAAGCAATGTCTACATTTGCGATAGCCTTATCTCTTCTTCGCTCAATATCATGTGACTTAGTACCTTTTCCAACATTCAGAGAGTTTTAGTAGATATGACCTTTTACGATTTTCCACATCCTGATGGACTAGCTTCTAATCAAAAGATTTTGATTTTATATTTCAATCCTTGAGTACAACATATGTTTCAATATATCAAACTATATTAATTCTTCCAGAACGAAGTTTGTAAATCATTGCAATTTTTATAGTAATATTATTTTGGGAGAGGACATAGAGAAGCATTTATATTTAAAACGAGAGTCAACCCCTCATCAAGTGATACAGGAATATACGATTTAACTTGCAGAATAAAGGTCATAAAAATATAGTCGTTTAACTTGTTTCCACAGATTTTGACTTTTAGATACAGAATCAATTCGTGAAGTGGGTGGTATGCACTCATCTTTACATTTTTAAATAATTTGTGGGCGTCCGCTATGAAAAGAGCCCTTGTGGCCGGTTCTAGTTTAGGAGATATTCGCATTTTTTAAGTTGATGTCAAAATGATTATTTTTGGGTTTGATTAGAGACGATACTGGGACCTACAGTGGGACCTACAGTTCATTTGTTATGTTTTCGAAATGATATATTTTTTCCGAAATGAGAATACTTCAAGTGTGAAACTGTAACATGAACATAACTGCATTGTCATTCCCCAATGTCTCATTTTTTTTGCAACTAAAAACAACACCGAATCGGTGTACTTTTGAAGATCGACGTTTTTCTGTGTTATAGCACTCGACAAGTTTAGATGCATTTTTCTCGAAAAACTATTTTTCGAAGTTCCAACTTCAAAAATGCCCCGGGGACTCGTTTCTAAACTTAGAGGGTCCCTTTTGAGCCTAAAACTTCGGGAATTTATCGGGATATATGTCCCTATACGTAACTCCATACCGGTCGTAAAGGCCCTTTTCATGCCGACACATATAAGGAATTTGGCATAGCTAAAATTTTCACTTCAAAGTTGTTAATTATAATATAGTATCGTGGAAGGATACTTAAGAACGCTTTTAAAGTGTAATAAGGGTAGTGGTAACAAATTATATTCCACAGTAGCTTTTTAAACACCGATTGTTGTTTTTAGGTGGACACAAATGACTTGATATATATATATATATATATGTATCACATTATTTAGCAAATTAATTAATTTTAATGGTTTCTTTCCAAAAATTTTTGAATAACATTCTTTAAGGATATATTTACAAGATCTGTGAAACGTATGTATGAACTTAATATGATAGTGCTAAACAGAATAATATTCATAAAGTGCGTCGCTCTAAATTTGTGTAAAAAAGTAAAAGTTGTACACATTTTTTTCTAAAATTTTATTTAAGCATCTATATCTAACATTCTTAAGTACTAGGTACTAAAACATACACATACGACCCATTAAAAAAAATTATAAATTCTATAGAGGTGGGCATGGGTGAGAGTGCAGGTAGTTGAATTTTTAATATATTTCTTAAATAATCCTTGTGTCATTAAGCGATTTAGGTATAGCTTACAAGAAATTGGCCGAAAGCTTCAGATATCGTTTCTTTGTACTTTCTGGAAAGAAAATAGGCTAAAAAAAGCAGATAATCTAGCGTTTTATATTTGAAATATACGTTAAAAAGTGCGGTACACGTAGTAGATGCGTATTCCAATGATACGAATAAATATATCAGTAAAAAATTACTAAAAGAATTGAAATTATTACAAAATAATTTTTGGATAGCCCTGAATAGTTTAAGACGACTATGGAATGTCTATAGCAAAACTAATCAAAGTCTTAATTTGGACCAGGGGACAAAGCACTTCATTTAAGCACGATATTTTCAAATGAAATAGTTCTGAACAAAAATCACTTTTAGTTCGAACTTTTTCCGAATTCTTACAGTTTGGGATGCCGTTTACAGAAAAAAATATTTCAAGCATCAAGGCTATGAAATTAGAGGAGGACAAGTACTCCGAAGTTAATTTTAAATTACCCATATTTATATATACATAAGGATAAGGATAAGGGTGAGGAAAGTAGGGGGCGAGGAAATGACTGGGCGGGGGAGGAGGAGAAATGTGAGCTATCAAGGTCAGAAGAAAAAGCTGAGAGGTCAAAGATAAAAGGTCATATACTAGAGAACATATGTCAAAGGTTATTAGGGTTCAAATGTCAAAGATAAAAATTCATTGGTCAGAGATTATATTTGGAAAGTCAAGGGTTAAGGCCCAAATATGAAAGGTCAGAGATCATATGTCAATCATTCGCTAGGAGTTAAAGGTCAAAGATGAAATGTCAAATTACACGGGCCAATGGTTTCGCCTACGAAATCCAAAGAAAATTAAAAATTCGAGACCTTGTAAGTTACCTGATTTCTTTTACGCTTTTATCAATGAATAGTTCGAATTATGGTGAAATCTAACATTCCGAAAATACAGAGGATATACATTTAATGATCCTAAGGAGTGAGGACTTAATTTCTCTACTTTAATGCCAGAGCTTAAATTTCTCAAGAGACTTTTTTTTAGCTCTGTTAAATATTTAATAGATGAAAAATGCAAAAATAATGTCACGCGAGTAAGATATCATTAATCATGACGAGATTTAAAAGCTGGTCTGACCCTCCAGCTGGTGATTCTTAATCAAGACAGGACGTATACACGCACTGGGTCGATAATGCACTAAAGAAATCGATTTTTCCCCTTACCTGATAATACAGAATACACAATAATACACGTTCGACACATAATGCATTCAGTGCATTTCAGTATCGTTGTTTTCAAGCTGAAAACGCATTCACTTTGCATTTACGCATTCTCTATATCGAT
This sequence comes from Andricus quercuspetiolicola, assembly GCA_035222095.1. Taxonomy (NCBI): domain Eukaryota; kingdom Metazoa; phylum Arthropoda; class Insecta; order Hymenoptera; family Cynipidae; genus Andricus; species Andricus quercuspetiolicola. The sequence continues at coordinate 12,536,097 of JAWWEA010000123.1, read as the reverse complement.
TCGGAGGCACTACAATGTTTACTGCCCTAAGCCACGTCAATATATTGCAAACCCGTGCTTAATGCTTCGAAACATGCGAGTCTACCCTTAACCTCAACAGAAGCCACAAGAACCAAGTCTTATTCTTTGTTTATATGTAATTTTTATATAAAATTTATTTGCATTCTTTCATCCAAAAATAGAAATAATGAATCATATAATATTATCTATTGATGGGAAATCAATCTTATCAGTGCGAGAATAAAAAAGACGTAATTATTCGATTTTGAATTGAATGCAAAAAAAGTGATCCAAATCAACATGAAACATCTTTTTTTCTACTGATTTTAATTACAATCAGTCTAAAAATAATGATTTGTGAGATTGAGAAGTACGCTTATATTTCATAATTATAATTTCTTGTATTTAATGTCAATTTTTTATATAAACTATTTTTGATATTTTGTAAGTCAAAATAACAATATTAATGATTCTAAAGCACTTCACAATATTACAGGGGATCTCACAAGATTTCTAAAATTTCATGCGGTTTTAAAGAATTTTCTCGAATTTCCGAAGATTTGGAAGGATTCCATATTGTATACGCTCATAAAATTTTAGGATATTTTAAAGGGTTTAAAGGAATTTCAGAACATTTCTAACGTTTACAAATATTTCACAGGAATTTTAATGCATTTCAAGGGATCTTATAAGATTTTCGATAATTTAAATCATTTTAAGGGATTTCAAAAGCTCCCAATAAAGTACTTTAATAAACTTCCCATTATCTTAAAGAAATTCATAGTTATTCAAATATTTTATGGAATTTTAAGGCATAACATCATATGTACTGTATATTCATCGGATTTCATGAAATTTCAATAGATTTAAAAGAATTATTTACAAGAATTGACGGATTTCGTAGGATTTCAAAGATTTGAACAGATTTTCAGATAATTCAAGGTATTTTCGAAGATTTATATTTTTTTTAAAGACGTCATGATATTTAAAACGATTCCAAAAAGTTTTAAATATATTTTAATAATTTGAAGGGATTACAAAGAATTGGAAAGACTTTAAGGTATTTTTAGGAACTCCAAGAAATTGTTAAGACCTTTGAAAAGTTTAAAGGGGTTTAAAAAGATTCGAGAGAATTTGAAATATTTGAGAGTATTTTAAAAGATTTCAAGGAATTTTCAGGAAAAAAGATCATGTGGTTTTGAAGAATTACCCAGAATTTAAGAAGATATGGAACGATTTCATACGAAATATAAGGTTTCAGGATATTTTAAAGGATTCCATGGGATTTTTAAGGGATTTTAACGGATTTTGCCAGATTTTTGAGAATTCCGGTGATTTTAAGGAAAAATTTTATTTAAAAATTTGAATTTCCCTTCATTTCAGGGATAATAATTTGATTTCATAGAATTTCACGGCACTCATTTATCCTAAAATAATTTTTATTTTCGTCGTAGTTTTACATTGAAAGTACGTAACTAAACCTCACCTAACCTCGTTATGTCATTGGCGAACGCATTAAATATGCGACCAAAATATGCTTGTTCTGATAATAAAACCGTGTTACCGGGCGATACCAAATTCTTATATGACCTTTTTCGGGCTTCTAAATTATTTATTTTGGTTAAATAAAGACATACTTGAGGTGTAATTAAATGTTCTTGTCATGAAGTATATTCAATAATCTTGAATTAATAATCAATTTAAATGTAGAAGTTAAACCTTTAAGCCATAAAATTAATGAAAAATTGTTTTGTTATCGGATGACCTGAAAATTTGGGGAAATTTAAAAAGTGCTTATAACTCCGAAACTACAATTGGAAACGAGAAAAAAGCTTTATTTGGTAATTTTGCAATTAATTCTGAAAATACGTGTGTATTTAACAATTAGATCTTAAGCTTCTTTAAAAAAGATATAACGCCATAAATTTGAAAAAAGATAGTCAGGAGCATTATACCGGATAACATTTATTCTCATTCAATCGAATCTATTTTGATATTATTTATGATATTATTTTGATATTATTTTGTTCAAACAAAAAAGTTTTGCTTTAATGAACAGTAGGTAGAAGGGAAAACATGAAATGTTATTTATCAAATGAGAAGTATGTCAGGACAGAATAGTGTGGCGACAAATAGTTTATAAAAAGAGTGTAAGTAGAATGAATGAGGCCTGAAACAAAAGACCTTGGATACTAATGGGCCCGAGTGGGGAGCTTCAGATGATGACTTTGTGAGGCTCTTCACTTGGAGTGATCGCTAGAGAGATTGATCAGCAACCTGGGTCCGAGAAGTGTTGTGGAACAAAAATGTTATTTAAATAAACAACACAAGAGTTCTAGATCAATCTAACAAATATATACCTCCTTCCCCACATTACTCCCTTACCCACCGAGTGAGTCACGCTTACCCCGAAAGGGAAGTAGCTTAATTGTATAATAAAGAAAAATAATATCAATGGTCAGGGTTCGAAAGTCAAAGATCAAAGGACATAGATCACAGATCATATGTCAAAGGTGAAAGATTAGAAGAGAAAGATGATAAATCACAAGTTAGAGGTGAAAGGTCAGAGGGCAAATAATAAAGGTTATAGGTCAAGTAAAATCTGTAAAAGGTGAGAAGTCAAATATAAAAAAATTAGAGAGGTCAAAGATGAAAAGTTGTAGATCAGAGAGTAAATATCAAAGGACACAGGTCCATGGTCAAGGGTCAATGGTTAACAGTTAAAAATAAAAATGAGATGTAATATGTCATAGATCATGGGTCTAAGGTCAAGGGACAAACGTGAGAGGTCAAAGTCCCCTAGACATTTGTATTAGCACTTTTTTTGATAATTTTTTGTTAAAATCAGTTAAATCACCGAATATCTGGTATTCTTCTTAATCCTTAACACACTTTTCTTCGGAAAAGAAAAATTGTTCGTCATATTATCTCTTATATATTGGTCGAAAGGATTATTAATTGTAAGCCTTCAAAGAATGTGAGACGTCATGAGGAGAATAAAGACGGAAAAGAAAAGAGCGGAGAATGACACACAGCAAATATCTAAGTTTGCATTCCTCCCGAAGTAATTTCGTATTGAAGCCAATGTCACGCAAAGCACCTAACCGTGACATTTGCCGCACTTGACCGTAATCATGCAATATATACGATAGCGCTCCAGAAATGCATTGAAAGCTGGAACTTTGCGTGTCAATCGATCGTAAAAGAAAAATAATTAGGTAATGTCGAGTTCATATTATGAAAATTTCGATTCCTTTCACATTTATTGAAACACAAAACATTTAAAAAAAATTGAAAATAGCTTAGAATTGAAGGGCAGCATGTCATAAAGGCCTAACCCACAAATTTTCAAAAAAGAGATTATTAGCTCAAAAATTCAAACGAATTCTAAGACACTTCTTGAAAAAGGGATTTTTTCATCATTATTATTTTTTTTTTGTTTTGTTTAAGCATGCTCTAAGAGTCTAAGGCCGAAAGATGAATTAGGAATTACGCCCCTGTGCGCATGTGCAGTTGCATCAAGCTATGACGGCTGAGAAATTTTGGAGCAGCGGAAAGTACAAATTCTCATCTTTTCTTTTAAATTGGAAATTGGATTTTTTTATCACCGTCCAAAGTTGGTAAAAAAAATCTGATATTATGTCCTAATTAAACCTTTTTTGGTATCAATTCAGCAACTCAATAGCTATAGAAAGATAATTCTTACTTTTTTTTTAAAAATTAAAAATTGGTTTTATCATCACTGTACAAAGTTAAGAAAATGTGCCCCTCGAGGGAAAAACACTTCCCTTTCGATTTTCTCGGAATCTAATAATAATTTTTAATCAAACCTTTCTTGACATTGATTCAGCAACTGAAAGAGAATTCTCACATAAAAAAATTTCTATTTGATTTTTTTATCACCGTCCAAAGTTAAGAAAACGTTACCCTCGAAGCGAAAAAAAACCTGCCCCTCCATTTTCTTGAGAACCAATAATATTTTTTGATTAAACCTTTTTTGTGCCGATTTAGCAACTGAGTCGCTAGGTAGCATTTTTTTTTACTTTTTTCGATTTTTAAGAACGTTTTTCGTGTAAAATCGTGAAAATGATCGTTAGGAAATAATGGGTTTCTAGTATGCCCATCACGTCTCATCTACCATTTTGTTTTCGGAATTTTTGACATCGTATTCGTAATCAGTGACCCCAAAAAACCGTGAATAACAGAATTTGGCCCATTTTATGAACATTTTATACTTTTGGTCAGCTTTTCGCGATTTTGTCCCACTGGCACTGTGCGCCGCGTCCGCCGAAGAAAAATTCACGTCAAGAACAAAGTTGCAAGAAGTAGCAGCCAATTTTCATATGTATTAGAACATAAAACGTGTTTTCGTAGGTGAGAAGTTTTTTTCGGCGCTTGTAAAAAATTGTGTTTTTCGATCGTATATCATCGTTAACTATAATCAAAGTATGTTCGTTTTATGTAAAAGAAGGTGCTGAACATGAATGTGTAGTTGAATTTTGATTTTTCGATGATTTTCAATGTTTTTCGGATATCAATATACAAAATTGACGCGTGCGGCCAAGTCGACACCGAGTACGTCATCGTGCCTACAGGATGCAGACAGATATAGAGACAGACACCTTTGTAAAAAACGTTTTTCTGACTCAGGGGGTCTTAAAACGTAAAGATTTGATAAAAACCGACGAAGTAAAATTTGACATAAAACTAAGACCTTCTCATTGTAGGATGAGGATGTAAAAGAATGTTGTTTGATAACGTGTTAGGTAGGGGAGACTAAGGAGACTTGACCAAACGCGAGATTCAACAATTGGCAGAAACGGGTATTTTATTGGTCCTTAAAAATTGTAAAAAAATATTTTCATACGTGCTTCGATACCTTAATGTAATTTTTGAAGGTTGAAATGAAAAATCCTAACCTTGTAAAAGATATCTTGTAATTGATAAATTTGCGTTCAATGATGTAATTTTTTATCCAACTTTGTAAGGTTATATCTAATCTTGTAATAAAAATCTTCACAGTACACATATATCACGTTATTCCTTACAAACTAGAGTAATGATTTTATATCAATCGGAATAATGAAACAGTTATTACTAAAATTTGTATGCCATTGAACGCAAGAACTAATGTTGGGGAGACTTGACCAAGATTTTCAGGGGAGAGTTGACCGAGTAGCTACAAGCTGATTACATGTGTTTTTCTACCTATAAGGTCACTAATTATAATTCGCTTGTGTGCGACAATCATAAGCCGTTAATTATTTATCCTAAATATGCAACAATAGTAGAAGTGATAATATTAATATTTTGTGATGGGCCAGATCAATGAACAATATGAAGCTCGGCAGTCCGAAAAACAAGAAGTACTGTCAAGAAAAGGAGCCTTGTCTGAAGAGAAAATCGAGAAAAAAAACTGAAACAAAAAACGGTTAATATAATAATAAATGTTTCAAATAAATAATAATAATATGATAATAATAAAAAAAGAAATAATCGAAAAAAACTGAAATAAAAAACAGCATGCAAAATCTAGCAAAGCGAAAAAAGGAAAAAGTAAAAAAAAAACTAATTCTAAGGGAAATCAATCTTACATCCCCCTATATTTTCATTATTTTAAACATTTACATAATTTTGTATTAAATGAACAAATAATAAACAATTGTAAGCTTTGATACATGTATTTTCACGGTCATTTAAAAAAATAATGCACCCGGATAAGTCTCCCCAGTCTTCTCTATTGTTGGATCGAGAATTCAGTTGTCAACAATAATAAAAATTTCAAAAATGTGTTCTTTTCTTTCTTTAAACATTATAGTTAAATGTCGACTTAGTCCCAGGAGAGTGTCGAATTGGCCTCACGATTACTCGCTCGACAGATTTTCCATCACTTCACTTTTTTTATAATAATTAATGTGCGAAGCATCGTATTTCAAAATCGAAAGTAATATTTTGTAGCCAATTAAATTCTCGATCCAACAATGCCTAATACGTTTTCAAACTATTTTTTTTTCAAATGAAAAACGAATTGAGAACAGAGTGAAGGCTTAGCCCCACTGTGTTCTAAATGTATTATGGTCCTTTTCAGTTTACGAAGATAATACTAATTTTGCATAGTGCAATTTTGGAAAATATCATTTGTACCAATGTAGCGAATTTACTGTTTAAGTTTATAACAATGATATAGATTAATCATATATTATTATAATAAAAAACAGATATTTATAACAATAAGTTGTTGTTTCTTTATATGGGCTTTAGGGTCCAGTAATAAAGAAACCGTGTTTTTTAATCAGACGTTTCGACTCATGTGGGAGTCCTCTCCAGTGATTTATTTCTAAACAAAACCAAAATTTACATTTTCAGTAATATTCTTTCGATACAAACAAGAGTGACGAAGATATATAATTTAAAAAATAAATTATAAGTATCCCCTAATATGTTTTCGATACAAGTGGTAGTGAAGAGAATTATATAATTTTAGAAATTTAATTAAAATTATGACCCTTTTTTGTTGTACAATTTTTTGTTCGAAATACACTAAGTTTTCTAATATTCATAGAGTTTCAGAATATAAATTAAAATGTAATTAGTTGTGGATAATTGTAATTAATGTACGATAAGATATATATTAACTAATTTCTCTAATCTCATCAGTTTTTCAACGTATATCTTAGTATGTCCTTACTAACCTTATCAATGGTGTAAGAAAATCATCAAAGCACTATTGCACTAATCAAATTCGTTGCCGAACACTGCAGATAGATTTAATTTAATATTATGTCGTTTTTTTGAAAGACACATCTTTTGTAGCTAAAGTGACTAGTTGCTGTTGTCACTACTGGAAACGACTGATTTTAGAAGTTCAAGGGGGAACGGGCCATGCGGTTTTAAGTTTTGGTGGGAGAAGTGCATATCTGAGCTCAGACAACAGTGAGATTTAAGGGGAGGGCTGTATTTATAACAATATTGAGTAATAATGATAATTCTCATCGTAAATAATTGTAACAATAAAATTTTAAAATTATATTTTTACTAAAACGTATTGATAATAAATTAATCTAAACTTGGTTTAATAATTAATTAAAGTATTGGATTATGTTGTGACATTCGTAGGAAGGAATATTAAGGCGGGCATAGTAATTTTTGATGCATCAGTTTAAGAGGTTTTTTAAAAGAAATGAGGTAGTAAAAAATGTTTGAATGGCTGATTGGAAGGGCGGTGCATCAGTTAATCCAGCCCGGGTAGTATAACTTGGAACATCAGCAAAACTTTTACCCTCGTGGCTTTTGACAGGGGTTTGAGCGTCTTATTTCTCCAGTCACGCTAACGCATTTACAGTAAGCTTAGTTTGGTCACGGACTGCACGAGAGATACATCTGTTTATTTTATATTGATTTCATCATTAGTGCACCTGAGCTTTATTTCGTCCTGCCCTCATGAAAGCTGTACATTATACAAATCAACAACGTATTTCTGAATACACTGGAATCTGGAATTAAGAATCTCGGATTTACGATAATCCTAGAATTGATGTCCTCGGCAGTTTCTTGATGAAGGGATCCGCGGGACCAAGGGAGAGGCGGTGCTCAGTCATGCGTGACAAATAGCTTGAGAGCAGCACTCTCGGCGCGTTAGTTGTTAGGATGCGAACAAATCCAATAGAAATGGTCCAAGCGGCTCTGAATGTTTACGTTTGGATTCCTTGGACTTAGGATGAAGGCCAGTGCAAGCCATGCACGAAATCGTTCTTAGTTTCAGGATCCAGTGTACCTCAATAAATTAAAATGCCCCGAAATTCCAGTTACTTTTCACTGATTTCGCAGTAGAAAAAGTTGCTTTGGAATTTCAATGAAGCTTACTGAAACTTCAGTAATTCTGATTATTCCAATGCAAAATCAGCAAAAAACTATTGAAGTAGCAGTGAGCTCACTATGAAATCAGTCAAGCACTCACTGACTTTAAATAGCTAGAAAGGTATCTCTGAATCAAAGTAGTTGTAGTTTCAGTAAGCGTCTCTGAAATTTTAGAAAATTTTTCTAGTGGAAGATGAGTGAAATTTGATTGGGATCTGAATAGATAGTTACTGATTTCTTGGAACACTTTCATTGATTGAAGTAGTAAGATGTACGTAACTAATTCCCAGGAAAATTTTACAGATTTGAATTGAGAGAATTAACCTAATGGTTGATTTCCAAAAAGTTGACCACTCTAAATCCTAGTCATTTTACACTTTTTTTTTAAATAAAAAATATTTCACAAAACTATGTCTCAGTAAAGTACTTATATTAAAGCACAATTTAAGTAAATTTTCTAAAATTAAGACGACTTTGTTCAAAAATAATAAATAAAGACCCACGTGTCTTAACCTACAAATTTAAAATGAAAAATTGCTAAATAATATTAAAGCCATTTTGTTAAATATTTGAGATTCTAAGATATCACTTATATTAAGGTAGAAAAGATAAAAATCTAGAGTAGAGTTCAATAATCTAGAGTTGAGGATTCTAAAAATCACTTCAAAGTCCCACAGGCTTTTTCTCTGGTCGCTCTGCATTGCTATCTTCGGATAAAACTCGAAAACTATTATTCAAACTATTGATAACGTGGTCTGAAATTGTTAATTTTTTACTTACAAAGATTTTATTATAGTTGAAAATCAATTCATTGACATTGATTTCAAATAAAAGGTTATAATAATCACTATTGTTACGTAATATTTTTAATAAAATTTCCGGTAATGCTCCATATTAATTTAGCATAATATTATAAAATGAGACGACTTTTTAAAACCCTGACGTCCAAATGAAATAAATCATTAAAATAGTGATTTATCCCATATTTTTGAATATTTTTGTCTATTCTGCATATATTTTAAAAAGACTCATGACATTTTTTTGTTTTACGTCCTGTTATCCGACCTTTAGCTACGTGCAAAATCCATATCTATCACAAATACATTCTTTGATCTCTTAGCTTCATAATTTCATACTCTCTTGAGTTAAACGTAATTAAAAAAAAAAGAAGATAATATTTTTGGCAGTTTCGAAATGTTTTTGTTGTTGAAAATCTTATTGTCTGGAATGGTCAACTTTTTGACAATTACCCTAATATATTTTTATAATATTTATACAAATAATGATCAAAAAGTATTGTCCAAAGCTTTTAAAGAAAGTATTAAAATTCAAGAATATATACCATTTCTTATTGGCACTCTTGTAAATTAAAATACCAAATTTTTTAATTTGAATTTCAGATATTTTAATTTTAAAATTGCTTGAATGCTTCTTTAAACGACCTAATTATGCGACTTGAATTTAGAATGTTGGATCTTTTAATTTAAGAACATACAAATGTAAAATTTTATCATATAATTTCTAGTTTATTACGTTTTAAATCCAGGGTTGTTTAGTTTTAAAGTATCTTTATAATCTTTACATTATTCAAGCCTAAACGTTTCATTTTTTAAATTTATTAATTTCAATTACTTTTAATTTAAAACTCTTGAATCAACTAATTTTTTCACAGGCTGATATTTAGACTACACTCACCGATTTTCAGCTAATCTAGACATCCTTTCCAGTTTTTCGGGACTTCAACTGTTTAGTGACGTTCGCTTTAAAGTCAAAATTGGCGAAATAAAAAAGTTTAAAAAAATTTTAATTTATCACTTTAGAAACTTTCATCTTGATGATATTGTCGATATTAAAAATTACTCAGTAGAAAATATTGATTTATTATTTGTTTAATTATTATTATTAATTATTATGTATAATGAAAGTTGTGCATGACATTAAGCAAAATGCTTCGTCATCATGAATAACGCAATGGTGCAACACAATAGATTTGTTTTATATTACTTACTTTTTGTTCTGTAATATCCATAATTAATATTGCAAATACCAAGGACATGATGAAAAATGTTTGTGAGTTACGTGGAGGTAATTAAAAAAGGGGTTTGCTTGAATACTTAGATTCTTTTCCAATATCATTATTATTTCTATTGTTATTATTTTTGTATACGTACCTAGGTACCACAGTTGAATGTATTATTTGCTTTTCTTATTTTTCAATAGAAATTGTACCTAAATTAACCTATGATATTCACGTTCTAAATCTTATTTCTTCCCCAGAAGATCTAGTTATGCATGTCGATCATTTAAAAATTTTTCCAAAATCTCGTCAGACTGAATTAAAACCTTGAACATGATACTCATCGCGTCGAGACGAATGATCACTCAGTCGATATAATCGTCTCGTCTCGATTGACTTTTTTAATTACGAATTCTTGATCTCCATTACATTTTATTTCCATCTAATTAGGTTTCAAGCAAATCTCGATTTTGTCCAAAAATGATCTACATGCATCACTAAGAAGATCAAGTTTTAGCCAAATTTTCTAAATTATAAAAATTAATTTTACTTATCTATATTTTAATCAGTAAATTTGTTTCACTGGGATAAAGTTTCACAATTTTTATTTAATTCTTACATCAAAATTATAGGTCAATTAACGAATATGTTAATCCTGAAAATACACATGAAAACATGATACATCTGCTCTGAAGCGATTTGGAAAGAGGGTGCGGAGTTTAATACTAATAGCATATCAAGATCCTCTTAATAAGGTAACATCTGAGGCCGGTTATTAATGAAATAGCATATCGACATTGTTAAGACCTTTAGGGGACAGACTGATTCCTATTCATCTCACATATGGCCGATCCATATTCTCTGCTGAGGTGAGAATCCAATTTTCACAAATTATCGCCTTCCAATAATTGTCGGACTAATGAACAATTAGTATACATTTTATAACAAAATTTTATTTTGTGAATAATGTTGCATGACTTTATAAAAAAAATGCTTTTAAAATTAATGAGTAAATATTGGATGATTAACTTAAGTATTATTAACTAAAACATTTTTCATTCAATTTCAAAATTCACGATATTAAAATGCAATTTAATTATCTAATTGATGAATGGTTTAATTATCGTCGACAAATATAAATTCTGTTCTAGAAGGGCATTTGTTTTCAGTCTTACTTTTATTAATTACTGTTTAATATAAAGAGTATTTCAAGCAGAAAAGCGGAGTTTTGAAAATTAATTAAAACGCTTCTTGCGGTGCACCGCATATTATATTGTCCATATTTTTCAAATAAAAATGCCGTCGTAGAACTCCATAATATGCAAGTTTTTATGTTCGAGATATGTTTCTTCAGAACCAATCGAGAAAATATGAAATGCTGTAAAATATGAACACCATTTTTACTTTAATTTTTTTTTCATAGATCAATATTTAAAAGAATTACTGCCAAATTTGGACATATTTGATCTAAAAAAGTTTAGAAGAGAAGCAGAAGTGACCGTAAATAAATTTATTCACAATAAGATTAAAATATACTTGTGGATGATAGCCAAAAAGTTGAAAATTTCAAGTCCTAGATATTTTCCATCTTTTCTTTGTATAATGAACTTTTTCTAAAAACATCTATACTGAACCACAATTTAGCAAAATGTCAAAATTTTAGACGACTTCGTGTAGAAATTATGAACAAAAAAGTACCCAAAATGTCTGGTAATGCATCTGTTCGAACCCCACATTTAAAATGAAAAATTGCTAAATGTACACTAGTTTTGCATAATACGACCCTTTTATAATATTACATTTTTAAATATGTTAAGCTGCTCTGCATATATTTGATTTTTGAAATTCTTATTTTTTATCATTGCCAAATATCACACAACGCCACCTAAGGTATAAATATATTCATAACTTTTTTTATCTGGAAAATTTAATCAACCAAAATGGTTAACATTTTGGCAATAACTCATATACTGAGCATGCATTATATATGAGTGTTCAGTATATGATTCAACTAGCTTTTCAGAGTCTTTCAATGAAAATTTTGAAATCGCAATTGTTTCTTGACTATAATTAAAACATTTTTTCAAAACACGTTACTAAATGCAAAGTGTCTTCGCAAAATAAAAAAATATTGCAACATAAGATATATAATTTGTCGTTTTTAAATCGTCTTGCAATCGTTTACGCTATTTCGACAAGTTCTACGAAAAAATCTAAAAAATAATCACTCATACAAAATTTGGATTAGATTTTAATTAAGATTACATAAGAACAGACAGTAAAAACTAGGGTTTCAATTTCGTTTCAGCTCATTATTTACAAACTCATTTTGAACTTCAGATATGTTCGCTGTTATGATCGATGTAAAAACTAAAACTAACAATTACTTTCTATGTTTGTATTCTTGAAAAAACGAACCAAATGTGGCCTAATTTTATTTCAGTAAGTTTTGATGTCGTTTTTTTGTTTAAAATATAAGTTTATTTTTTCTGTGCATTAGAGATTATTAAATAAAACAGGAAAACTTACCCGAAGAAAGAGTGAATAGACTATAAAAGATGAAAATCGGAATCCCCATCCTTTATCTTTTTTTTCTTGCCAGGAAATCGACAAAAGTCACTGAACTGCCTCTGTAGTCATCGAATGCAAATTTCCTTCACTCGTTTCATGCAGAAATTCACACGCTCGTTTTATCACAACCACGCCTCATCGCGCAATTTTTTTTCAGGTTCACACCTTCCACTGCACACAATTATTCAATTACAATTAAACTTCAATTATCAGTTACTGAAAAAGTTTCAAGAACTAACAAATAAATAAATTTTTTAATTAAAATACAGACATTGTAAGTTATATAGAAGTTATTTTTATCTATTTTTAAGCATGAATTTTTCACTTATCTATCTATTAATTAGTATTCATGGGGTGTTCGTTAGTGTTCGTTACTGACACGGAAATGAAAAAATGACTTTTATCGTAAAATTCTCGACAGGAGGCGAGGCGCATAATAACATTATACGCAAGCTCGTAACTTGACCTCAAGAAACGTCACAGAAAGTTATGCGAAAGCTTCATAGGGGACTATAAACTCTGCATATTATAATAGGGGTGAGTTTACTACGAGATCCTTCTTATATGGATGTTTTTTCTTTCCTTGAGGTCCAAAATACATCTCTGGGATT
>JAWWEA010000123.1:12083524-12095427 GCA_035222095.1 Andricus quercuspetiolicola | reverse complement strand
AAGCAATATGGTCATAACTTTGCCAAAAATGCGTGAAAAGCATTAAGAAAAACCCTTTTCAAATGAGAGGATTCCGCACCTAATACAAGGTTCGCGCATAATAAATATTTACATAAGTAAATTGAAAAGCATGACACGCAGCAAATACTCCTATAAACCTAAACCAGAACAATTTAAATTAAAATTAAAAAGGAGACATCTGCAAACTGTAAAAAGTTTTCAAAACCTTAGCGGAAGTCCCACCTGAACTTTATTTCATGCTGCTGACAATTGCATTTTTGGTTAAGCGCTCGAAGTCCAACCATGCACAGTAACACGTGCCGTGCCCGTCGACTAACAAAATTCATTACCTAAACAAAATTGCACACCTACGTCCACCGACAGGTCGCCTACAAGAAGCACCCATCAAAAATCCTCAAGGCAGTTTGCGGAGCTACTTGAACCGAGCAAGTTGTCTCTTGAAGGGAATCTTCTTTCGCAAAAATTCTTTAACAGACGCCCGTCGAGTTGGACACGCTGGTTCATCACGTTAACCCTTACGGTTTGCCTCCCTTAATAAGATTTCTTATTTTAGTCCTATTTCGGGTCGAAGTGTAAAACCAATAAAAAATGGTTTTCTAATTAAGGCGCTTTGGAAACCTCATCGTGGGGACGTAAAACCTATAAAATCTCTTCATCCAACGAGTACTTCATGGATTAAAATTTCTCTCAAGTCTTTCGGCATAACCGGATGTTCTGGATACCAGAAAAATTATTACCGACGCTGACAGTTGTGTGGAAAGGCCGTGTGAAGTTCGGAACCCCGTAAAATTTTAATCTTCAACTAATAGAAACGCCTTAGGCAATTTCAAAGTCGAATCTCAAAACTTCTAAGAAATTGCCTATTGTAGTTAGTATTTGGATTAGAGGAAAGAATAACAATAAGACGGTATGCGAATTTAAACGCACTCCATGTCATCTTGGTTAAAAGAGAGTTGTTACTCTTTCAATTAAGACAAATAACAATGCGCGTATGAGAGGAAGTGTCGGGTGACTACGAGTGCAGACGTGTGTGTGTAGCGACGGATCAGAAAAACATCGGTTCATTGGAAAAGGGGAAAACTAAGCATAATTAGCTCCCCCTTTTTTTTAATGGTATAATTAAGATTACCGACGAGTATTGGTGAGTACTATGTATCGTTCCATATTTTGTTGTATATTTTGTTGACATAACAAAATTTAAAATAATAATTTTCTTAATACGCGATTCTCGTTGTTTATTTTGAAGAGAAATGATACCCTCTTCTTAATAGCCGGAAATATGAAAGTAATCTCCGATGAGAATAATTAAATTACGTCCCAAACAAATAATAAACGAAGTCTGACTTTGGAGCTCTTTCAGTTTGTGTAGCCTCCACAACCCATTAGAAATTTTAGCAAGACGAAATGATGAAAGTGTAGACAATTTGAGCCCGCTCGCAATAAATATAAAAACAAAGTAACGGGTTGTAACATTTTCACTCTTTTTTGGAAGAGTAACTTATTCCTATTTATTTTTTTCACAGGTTATGTCGTTTCTTTTTCGTAGCTTGTGTCGTTTATCTAAAAATTTAATTTCTTTATTTGTAATGTAATTTTTTGCGATTAAAAGAAAAGCTGCGCGCACTATCAAAAAATGATCAATGAAAAATTTGTGGACCTTTTTGTATGAACAATTATTATCCATCCATTTTTTCGTATCTTCTGTCGTTTTTCCAAGAACTTAATTTTTATGGTTTTTATGTTATTTTTACGATTAAAAAAAAACTACTTCTCCTATTAAAAAATGATCCCTAAAAGCATGTGCCAAAGCACAATCCAATACGATTAATCTTTCAAAAGTTATCCGGTATACAGATAACTACGACAACGACAACGACAGACAGACACCATCGTAAAACCGTTTTTTTTGGGGGGATTCAGGGGGCCTCAAAACGTCGACAGTTGATGGAATCCTCGAAAGTCATTTTTCACGTAAAATCAATACTTTCTCTTTATGATGAGAACGTAATAATTCATTATTTTTTGTGCGATCAAAATTTGAATTATCGATTTTTCCAAGAAAATTCAAAACGCTGTTGTGGTACTCTTATAGGGCTTTCAAAAAGTAACGTTTTTCATGTCTTGACTTTTTTTTCATATCGTGCGTTGTTTGGCTTGAAATGTTAATTTTCGTTTTTTGGGCGGCATATTGAAAATGCTATATCTCTGACAATTTTCTTTTTATCGAAAAAAGTCATAGGAAGAAATTGTTCGAAATTTGTAGTATTATGAGTGGTTGTGCATAGAATTTTTAAATTAAAAAAAAGGGTCACAAATATTTTGAAAATGTTCCAACTTTTTGAGTTTTTATACAAAATGGCTGGTTAAAGAACTCGATTTTTCTTTTTGGTCCCTTAAACTGTGTGCCAAAGTACAAGCCAATCGGATTAGTCTTTCGAAATTTATCCGATATACAGACGATGACAACAACAACGACGACGAAGACAGACAGACACCGACGTAAAAACTATTTTTTTGGTTTCAGGGGGTCTCGAAACGTGGAGATTTGGAGAATTTGTCGATAATCAGTTTTCACATAAAACTAATACCTTCTCATTATGGATGAGAAAGTAAAAATACTAAGATGTTTATTAAAATATTGTAAACTGAATGACCTTATTGTCAATGTAAGAAAGAGAAAGATTGTAGTATTCCCGGAAGGTGATGATTCAAATTAAACTCATGGCTTACAACTAAAAACTCTTCAAAAGTCTAGTATCGAGTGCATTATTATATAGAGCGCAAGTATGGAGTCTTAGATATCTAGATGAAATAGAAAAAATACAGACTACGTTTCACAAAAAAAATATTACATGTACCTTAAAATATTCCTGGTTATGCGATAAGACTAGAGATTGGCTCATTTAAACTAGTGACTAATATTTTTAAAATGCCTTTAAATATGATAGAAAAATACTGAGTATGGAAGATGACAGATGCCCCAAGCGATTGTTTTGGGATTCCTTGTCTTTAATATCTCTTCAAACTAATAAAATGGGTCTAATCTACTCTAGTGAAACATACTTACGCTCCGAAGATCTACGTAGACTTGAAAGCTCACAGTCACTTCAAATCTTACCATCTCTATCACTCTGTGAAGGTACTCGAAAGTACTTACTGTCAAAAGCCCCAATTAATTACGTGAGAATCATTGCTCAGATTCGATTAATGAATAGCTATTAGACAAAAATTTATATCAAAGATAAAATGTTTACTTTGAACGACTCAAAGATTTTCAGGGGCTGTAATCTTCAAACTCCAGAACACAGTTACCACTTCCTAGTTGAATGTCCATTATATGGAGAGGAGCGGAAAAAATATATACATATGTGATAGTGAGGATGAAAATACTGTTCATAGTACTTGGCTTAACCTTTTAAATAATCCAGCATCTGATTCTGTCAAAAAGACATTTTTCCTTTAAGAAATGGCACTAGAGGAAAGAGAACTCAGATAAATTTAGACATAAGGAATCCTGCTGTAACCTCTTTGTATAGACGTATGTCTTATAACAAATAAACTATTACACTACAGCACACCTGGTAGCGCCGTAGCTAGTTAGCGCCGGGCACCCGCGTTCTTATGACCTTCTACAACCCAGCCAATACTTTTTATCCCATTTTTGTTTCGGTATGTTTTTCAAGGGGAAAAATCAAACTTTTTTGTAACCTACATTTAAAAAAATCCGCATTTTGTAAGACACAAAAATATTTTTAACATGTAAAATCAAGGTGAAATAATTTGTTGATTGCAAAATGATTATTTTTATTGCAAACCTCGTTAAAAGACTTTTAAAACTCGCATAAAAAACTAAAATTGGATAACTGTATCAGGAGTTATGTATAATTCAATGTTAGCAGTCGGGGAGAATCGTAAAAAATTCGGGCTTTTGAATCTAGGTTCACTAGGTTCACGCCATTTACAGAATTTAAAGAGGTCCACTAGCACTACAATCTGGCGGAGTTTCTATAAGATAGGCGAGAATAAAATTTTAGGCGGGGAGACTTGAAAAATTTCTTCCCAAAGACAGGTGAGGTGTGGTTCAGTTTCTATAAAATAATAACTTCACACTTAAAATATAAATTTTGTTTATTGCATAAGAATCGCGAGCACGTTATTTAACAAGTCAAAGACAGGCTCCCATACGTATGCATCGTACGTGAGAGACGGTTGGTTCGACATTACGACGCAATCCAAGGATATTCTCAAGATAAATTTTGAGAAGGAAGAATTACACCACAGAAGGGGAGAAAATGGAAATTGAACCCTGAAAAAGAAAAACAAGTCGAACAAGGTAACCAGGAGACAGACGACGCATACTTCACGGTGTGTCTCGATTGCCTTCAATCTAAAAGGGCTCACACCTCTTGTTTTTTTTAATTCTCATTTCGGTGATACTTCACGATCATTTTGAGACCAAAAAGAAAGAAAAAAACCTTAAAGTCTGTGATTTGATGTCCAAAACTAGGTTCTAAATGTTAAATACCTTTGGACATCTTGAACCTATTAAAATTATTTGAAACAGGTGCATAAAGTCAATTTTAATCAGTCTTTTGGAAATTTCTCCTTTTCAGAGTATCCTCTTCTAAAGTAGCCTGAATAAGAATTCAGGGTGTAAAATTTTCCGTAAAACTAAAAAAAATTGAATGTTCTCTTATAGTTTTTTTTTAAATCTCTTAAAGTTTAGGAGATATGGCCTTTAGAATTTATTTTTTAGTGAAAAATTTTTCTGAACATTTTTAAAATTATAGGTTTTATAAATTAGCTCATGTACTGTGCTTTGCCTATAAAAGTTGTACGTATATAAGTTGAATTTCACTTAATTTCAAGCAAATCTACAAAAAAAGCGTTCTATGTATCTCTCATACATCCGAAGTTACAGTATCCTGATGAATACCCTTTTTCATCAAATTTCGTCAAGCATTGAGTTTTTTTAAAAATAACTTCTTCTGGTGCACTTCATGTAAAAGGCTGTTAACGTGATAATAAAAATACGTATAATTCCTTGTAAGACTAAAAGAAATTAATTTCAAGTTCAATCAATTACAGTACCATTTTTTTATTAATATTGTGGATATTCATAGCATTGAAATTAATTATTGGTGGAGTTATGGTCTCGAGACTTGTGTACATCTTTAGTTTCGAAGGACTATCATAATATCGATGACTTGCTACATGACCTTACCGACTTGGAACGTCTCACCAACCAGAGAAACGAACGGATTCGAATTCAAAAGGAATCTACCTTCTCTAAAAAGAGTCCGAGTGCCAATTCATCAACGCAGAAACCAACAGAATGTAAAAAGTCCGAAATTGAAGGATGCAAACCTGTAGAGGACGAAAAGTTCGAGTCTGAAGGACGCAATCCAGACCGTCACGTCCTCAACCCTGGAAAAGTGCTTCGAGTGAATTGAAGTGCTATAATTGCTCTGAATTCGATCACATATCGAAAGACTGTCCGAAGACGCGTAGATAATTAAAATCTTTAAAGTGCAACGGGAGTGGACACACACAATGGCACTGCACTATCCCGAATGCGGATAAGAAACAGGAAGCAAAAGTAATCAATATAGATCACTATTCAACGTTTCAAAAATGTTTCAAGAAAGCTTTAGTTGACGGAGTGTTACGCGACGTGTTCGTTGATCCCGGAGGGTCAGTAGATTGTGTGTTTCTTGAAAGCATTGGTTTTCGTGTAGTGTCCAATGATGCACAAGCATTAAATATGATTATCGCTACGTACCTATACTGAACAATCCACGAGTAATTTACCATGAAGGTAGAGAATTCGGAAAGTTATTTGACCAGTGTTAATGTCACTGAAACCGTTTCCGGAAATATAATCGTAAATAAAAGTGTAAACCTTCCGGCACATTGTGTTAATTTCATCAGCATATCCAGGGCGGGAATCGATCATATTCTAGCAATATTCAATTTAGGGACATAAGCCAGTCTGTCACGTGACCAACCACTAAATTTTAATACAGTCGGCGGCTTTATTATTAGAAAGATGCATACGTAACATATATAAGGGCACGTCTGTCCAGCCCATTTGAGTTTTTATTTTGTTTAAATAATGCAATTTCATTCATTCTATTTTAGCTAGGGCTCTAAAACTCTATTCTTAAATACATTCCAAAATAAAAATTAATAAAATTGCATTATAAATAAAATAAGAAATCGAATGGCCCAGACATATGTACCCTTATATATTTTAAACCATTTCCCAAAATTTCAACACAATATTTATATTTTGCAAATTATAAAGTCGCTGACTATAAAAAAACGCTGTCACATGCCCTTAAACAACGCCGAGAAAGAAATCATCAAAGGAGGAAGAGGTAAATTATTAGAGATTTCCACCACGAAATCAACTGTTTGCAGAGAACCAGTCACGTTAGAAGATCTACTCGTCGGAAATTATAAAAGCAAACAAGATTTAGAGGACCTTGTAAGTGAGCAATTCCATGTTAAATCATCTGAAGAATTTCATCTATTGTTAGCAATTTTTATGAAAATTCTAGTATCCGTTCTCTTAGGTGTTGAAAGAAAAACCCTAAAATAATTTTTTTTCAATTCAAAAAAATAAGGAGATACTCGAAATTGATAATTTTGATACTTTTTTAACTTTCATAACTTTGGCGATTTTAATGCTATTAAGGTCATTTGTTTAAATTATCCGTAATAAGATGCAGTTTTGAAGAAATGTTTTTTTAAAGGAAAGGTTTAAAAACTTCATGGATTTGTCAAAAACAAACTTTTAAACTGAATTTCTGAAAAAATCCACTTTTTATTCTGTTTAATTTTTTGTATAGATAGCTTACTCTAAAAGCTGTGTAAATATCAAGATCTTTCTTATTTTTCAAAAATAATCAAGAACGTACGCCGTGTCATGGTGTGTCCAACGCCTGAGAGTCTGAAGTTCATGCATAAAATTATAATATTCGTCTATTGTTTAAATGGGTTTTCACATCGTGTGCATCATTTCGGCGTACGTTTTTAATTATTTCCCGAAAACTAAAGGGGATCCCATTTTCATATTTACAGGGCTTGTAAAGGACATGGTTAGCTATCTACACATAAAAAATTGGTTGAAAATTAAAACTGGACTTTTTCCAGAAATTCAGTTTAAAAATTTGTTTTCGAAAAATCAAAAAAGTTTTAAAAAATGTTGTACTAAAAAATAGTTCTTTAAAACTGCGTCTTATTAGGAATATTTGAAAAAAATACATTTTAATATAATTAAAATCACCATAGTTATTAAAGTTCAAAGAAAACAGGACTAGAATTTTCAATTTTGATTATCTCCTAAGTTTTTTGAATTTTTCAAAAATTATTTTAGAGTTCTACTTTCAACGCCTAAGAGAACGGATACTAGAGTTTTCATCAAAATTACTAATAGATCAAATTCTTCAGATGATTTGACATGGAATTGCTCAAATGTAATGAATTAGTATCACGATACTGTGTCGAAAAATATTTCTAAATTAGGCTGAACCAATCAGATTGAACTGCGTGAGCAAGACAAAAATCGCTCCGTTAAGCGGCGACTGCCGTCTTTTGTCCCCATTTCCCGTACAGGTGCGACAGCGAATGCACATACGCGAAGAACTATTATGATGTCATGATCATAATTTTGCTCCGCACCACACCGCACATGCGCATTCGTTGTCCAGTCCTCCTGTTGTATAAACCGCTACTTTCAGAAATAAAAAGACGCTGATAAAACGCGTAAGTCATGCCTGCGTTACATAAAATTGTTTAAACAAATAGTAATTGTTTAAAAATTTTAATTAGTTAAAAAATACTTGGACATTTGTGACTTATCGCATATAAATAAATAATTTAGAGGAAATTCAAAGAAATGCCGGCCTTTAGCGTGAATTTGACATAAAAATGATATTTTGCATTTTTTGGGGTATTTTCTGATCACAATGCAAGGGGGTCGGGGGCGACAAAATTAAAAGTTATTCGGGGAATATCATTCTTTGATCATTCCTTAAGAGGTTACTAAACTTTAATTTACATAAAGTTAATAAGTACCTTTTTTCCATTTTTTCGAAAACCGAGCTTATCTCATTTAAAAACCCATGTTATAGAATACGAATCAAAACCTAATGGTTTAAACTAATTATTATTGTTTATAACTATCTTCTTCAATAATGCTAGATAGTTGCGGTTTTTCCTGGAATTATTAACTTTTTATCCACTTTTCACATTTGCATTAATTATTACCTCACTCTAAGTACAAAGTGGACAAAAAGTTAAAAATTTCAGAAAAACAGCAAGTATCTAGCATCACTATACGATAAGATAGTTACAAACAATAATAATTTGTTTAAACAATTAGGTTTGTTAAATTCCCTCCATTATTACTTCAAATAATTGAAAAGTGGATAAAATGTTGAATAATCCAGAAAAAAACGCAAATTTCTAGCTGTATTTAAAGACAATATTGTTAAAAATAATACTAAGTCTTTTTTTACAATTACGTTTGTTAACTTGAATTAATTATTACCTCACTATAATTGAAAAGTTGAAAATAAGTTGAAAAATTCTCAAAAACCGCGACTTTCGAACTCTATTCTAAGTGAAAATTGCTAAAAATAATAATTGTTTAAATAATTTACATAAACCAAAGTTATGAAAGGTCAAAAAAAGGCGAAATTGCTCAAATGCAGAATATTTATTACACACTTTGCCTGGACTCTTATGGGCATTATATATGGTATAATGCCTAGGCAATCTGTATAATAGAGAGTATTACATACTTTGCCTGGACTCTGTTGGGCATTATATATAATGCCTAGGGATTATATATATTGCCGGATTATATAATTTGCCTGTAACATACAAAATAACAAAATAATAGGGAAATAGTCTCAATTCACGAGGTAATCTATGTCAATTGTCTCATTCACTCTCTCCATTCTCTCTATTCTCTCTGGTTAAGTGACGCAACGCGATTCGTTTTTACAATTGTCGAGTTTGCTGATATTCGGCGTATTCGGTGCTGCAACTGCGTAAGGATTAAAAATTTAGGGATAAGGGTGTCAGTTCTGTGCTGTAAATCTTCTCGTGAATTTAGTGAGCTTTACATCTACGAAAATTTCGAGTAAGCATTGCGTTGAAACATCTGTTAGTTCGGTACGTATACGGCAGAGTGAGATCTAAAGCCCGTCTTACAAGTTCATTTGCTCTCTCACACGGCGGATGGACTCTCGCTCCTCACCAATGTCTTGTCATCATGTTCCACTCGCACTTAACAGTTGTGATCCACGTGTTTGACTTTTCCCTGACGCACATGAACTTGCGAGACTTTCTCGCTCGCACCCAGGACTTTTTAAAGAACGCCTCGCTAACGCGAGTCTTCCTGGGCTTTTTTTGTGATTTGCTACAGTATCTTTCAAAAATGACACTTCACTTGAGGCATTGATCACCAAACAAGCAGAACTGAAAGGGCTGATCATTCGAAGTGTTAAGAATTTTAGCAAACAAGGAGAAAGGAAGGTTATAGCAATAGCGATTGAAACGCGATTAGAAAGAATCGACAACTACTGGAACGAAATTCAAGAAAATCACTTTGCTTGCATCTAGTGAGGAACAGATTTCAAATTTATGAGTTGATTGATTCATGTCCACAAATCTCGATCATCTCAGAGGTCTCGACGAAGAAACTCTTAACTCCCTATCAAGAAGGATGTTTTCAGCCGTCCTACCGTGGGGGTGTGACTATAAGGCACACCTTAAGATGGGCAATGGTCACCATGACGTCACGTATCATTCAGGACGTCAACTGATGATTACACGATTGTAATTGACCCAGCTGACATCTGTACCAGGAGCAGACGTCTACTCGCTCATCATTCCGGAAGGATTAAGGAAAGGAGAATAAGATACACTGATAGATCAACAAATAATATTTAGTTGGTTTCTCACTGGTCAAATGACAGCAACTGATTGCAGGTCGGTTCCAATAGCAGCAGCTTACCAGTATTTTTAATCAACACATCTCTTCTGAGGGTGCTACCACCGTACTTACAATACGGTGTGCGGCAATGTGCAAAGTGCATCAATTTCAGCTCCGTCTGTTTCTTCATATAAAGAGGCGGGTGCAATGTTCAGGATCAGGCTAAAAGTACGCCTGTGAGAACGATGTTTGTGGTATAGCGACATTACTGTCCACACTACCTCAGGTGATTTGCTCCTTATACATGTGCACCAGACATGCCCAGACAGGCGAAATTCCTGACCGAAACATATGGCACTCTTCCACCTCGATTTCTCCTGACGAGGTAGTGTAACAGTGGTATATGCCCACGCCTCTAGATAAGATTGAAGGGCTATATATTGTAGCGCTTTGGCCCAGCGCGTCAGTTCTAGATAAACCTAATTACCACTCGGAATAAAGAAACGTCGCTCTGACTACATGTCAGCGCGCCTACTTTTTAAAAACTCAATTCTTGTCTTGTCCCCGTCACATTTTTGGTGATCCTGCCAGGATGGTGGCAAACGATCACTGCTAAAACGATCAAACTGCACCATCTTGAAAATAGACACCTGGAGCGGGCCAAGAGAGTGGAAATTCTACGGAATCAAGGAAGAACTCCGAGGAGATATTTACGAATTTTTCCTCGTAAAAAGCAGGCAAGTAATGATACTGGTAAAACTAGTGACTGAACTAAAGTAGGCTCTATTCTACGTAAACCAGTATCTACGAAAACCTGAAGAACGAACTTGGGTTAGCGACGTACTGCTGTAAACCCCCGGGAAGAAGAAGAAGAAGCTAGTGACAGCCAGCCGCCGATACGTCGTGCCGGTCATCACCTACCTACGAGAGAGGACAAGAAGAAGTTAGTAGCCGCAAGCGGGCGATACTTCGTGCCGCCACGCCTGGTTCATCATCTCTTTGCACAAGAAGGACAACCACGCATCGCAAAAGCAAAAAGTAAGCATTTAATTTAAGAAAATAAGAAAGTGAATTTGTAAAAATGAACTTGTAAAATCGAATTTGTAACAGTGCGATCCCTCAAGCGCAAAGTTTTATAAAAATTGAAGTAGAACGAAAATCGTGAAGTGAATGTGACAAGGATATCCTTTTCTCGACAAAAATAGATGAGATAGCAAATCTGGCTTTCCACGCTTACAGGAAGAACACATCCGTAGATTACGATACACAAACTAGCGACTCTGACTCGACAGACGTTATAGACAAAATAAACACACCCTTTAGAACCGCAACAATGGCATCCCCCGCATCCTCTCCCACTCCTCCAACAACAGACCAGATGCTGCAATCCATCTTAGCAAAGGTGACTACCTTAGAAATTGGTATGAACTTTTTGACAAGGGAAAACGTAAACAGGGTTGAAGAAATTAAAACCTTAGCCAGCAGAGTCGGAGTGAGAACTCAGATACAGACCGATAGGGAGGATCCGGAGATAGCATCGGACGACGATAAAAGAGGAAGCGTTATTGATCAAAATCGAGAGCCTAGCTATCATAGAGAGAGAACCAACCGCCCTGGTTGCTCTAGGTCCTACGCAGTTCCCGAAAATCAAGAACTCAGCAGTTACATTAGAGAAACACCTGATCACCCGGTTGGGTCTACGCTTCCCGCAAATCCCCAAAACCAAGAGCCTAACTTTCACATCAGAGAAATACCTAACCACCGCATTGGGCCTACAACCCCCGCAAATCTTCAAAACTAAGTGCCTAGTTATTATAACAGGGAAGCACCCAATTACCCTGTTAGAGCTATGCTCCCCGCGAACCCCCAAAACCTAGAGCCTGTCTACCAGAACAGGGAAGTACGCAATCACCTCGCTCGTACTATGCTTCCC
>JAWWEA010000123.1:11775706-11786215 GCA_035222095.1 Andricus quercuspetiolicola | reverse complement strand
TAATCCAGTTAATATTCGTCGAGGAAGAATGGTGCTGTCAGATTTGGATCAAATAAAAAAAAATGAACGCGATCGCCGAAGAAGGTTACGACTGGAGCAGGTGGGTCTCAAATTTTTTAAATTTCTTAATATCTTTCCAAATTCACCAAAAATTCTGCTTTATTTAACAATATTACATGATCTGCTTTCTTAGTTTTTAAATCAATTGAATTTAGATGTACTAATAATGAAAATTTTGTATGTAAAAATAGGTTAGAAAAATTGTAAACAAATTTATAAATTTTTATTTCAAGCCTTATAATTGCTTTATATTTAGATTGAAAATCATTAAAAAAAGGCTAAAATAATTAAGATAATTTAGTCTCGAGATATTTTTCTTCTTTAAATTTTCATTCTATACGTTTTTCTCTCATAATTAATTGTTTCTGTTGGAAGAAAATCAAGAAGAAAATGAGACTTGGCATATTTCGTATGTTCTTTATGGCTATTAGTTTCTTCATTATGCACCAGGTTAAAATCTTGTAAAATCTTTATAATTGTGATATTTCAAATTCTATGCAAAACCAACGCATAATTTATCTGTACAGCGCAAGTTCCAAACTGAATAATATTCTTAAGTCTAAAACAATCGTCTGATTATTGTATTTATAACTAAAGGTACGACAGCAGTCAAAAGAGATATCAAATAGACTTCACGAGCGAGCAAAATCTGTAGTGCAAAAAGAATTAAGTCGTCTTGAAAAGGATGGAAGATCAGAAATCAAGCAAATGCATGATCGAAAGATACTGGAGATGCAGCGAAAATATCAGGAAGATATGGAAGACATAGGCCAGGCTCATCTAGCAGCAACACTTCAACCTGACGTAGATGCAATTATTGAATCTGAAAAGAGAAGAAATAGAGCTGTTGCTCTCGAAAGAGGAAGGGAAGCTACTCAGAGATTAAAGGATGCCGAAATGGTAAATAAAAATCAATTTGTGCTTCGTGAAGTGGTCAGCAAGCGTCCTCACTCAAGGATTTCGTAGGAACGGGTTCAGTTAAGATTTTTCCCCTTTTTTTGAAACTGTCTAATCCCGTCACGGTGAGCCTCAAACATCTTCAACCTAAACGTCATAATGAACGTAAGTTCTTTGCAGGATTTAATTCTCTGATGTTGCCTGAATACTTTAAGTGAGAAATGAAAAAAATCGATCGAGCCCTTTTGAAAATGTTGATAGTCGAGATGTTTCTTTTTTAATAAAACATTTTAATTATATGTGCGTTTTTGTACATAAAGTATGTAATAAAAAGGTTCCTATAAACTTTTGTGTCAAACGAAAACTGAGTCTTCTATAGAGGTTTTTGGAGCCGTATTTTCGCTAAAAAAAACCTCTATAGAAGAAACAGTTTTCGTTTGATACAAAGGTTTATAGGACCTTTTTTACAATATATTTTATGTATAACAGCGCATATTTAATAAAAAAATTTTATTAGAAAAAAAAGAATCTAAAAAAATCAAATTTTGAATTTTCAAAAAAAGAGCTCTATGGATTTTTTCCCTTCTTGGTTCAAAATATATGGTCAATATCAGATAACTGAATCCTGCAGAAGCTTTTGTTGAGTAAGAATTTTCAATAACCTTCGGAACAAAAAACCCCTATTTGTGCTACGAAAATCTCTATAGAAGACCCAGTCTTTGTTTGACACAAAAGTTTATAGGAAATTTTCTACTACATATTTTATGTACAATAGCGTACACATAATGCATTTTTTTAAATCAGAAAACATATTTTTTTAAACTAAAATTTTAATTTTTTCATAAAGGGCTCGATCGATTTTTTTCATTCCACCTGCAAAGAACTTGCATTGAGTAAGAAGTTGAAGTTGTTTAAGGCTCACTGTGCTGTATGTTTTTTTAGTTTAATTTGTAAATGGGTTTTTAACTGTTGAAGCTAGGAGTTTATAACAAAAATTTTTCGGTTCTCCGGAAAAATTATGGATCCCGTATGCTGGTTTTGAGTCAATTTTGAGAAATTCTGAGTCAAAAGGCCTAAATGTTAATGTTTTTGCATAACAACATCTCGATGAGTATTTTCATCAGGGTCTGTTTTATTTTTTTCTCTCATTAGACACATGAAATACATCTTCATGCAAACAATAAGGTCGGTAGACCTAATAGTTTTTGCGCTAGGCGTGGTATTAGATGGCAGCTATTTTACCAACAGTATAAGGGAACATCCATTATTTACGTAAGGCTTTTTCGGGTTGAGGGGGTCCGGAAAATCTTACGAATCCTTACTTGGGTAGGTGAGGGGGATGGGGTTCAAACCATTTCTTACATAAATTTCCTCTTTCTGATTATTTTGTTTTGTTTAATTTACTAATTAACACCTGTTTTCCTTTTTGACATTACTTTTTATACTATTATACACATCATTTTTTGTTATATTTCTTTGTTGTGGAATACCTGGAAATATTTGCAATCCTTTGAAATTCTGTGAATTATTTTGATAATTTTGTAAATCCGTTAAGATTTTCAAAACCATGTAAAAATTCTTTGAAATCCTTTGAATTTGATGGATATTGTACATATTCTCTTCCAAATCCTTTAAACGAATGAGTTCCTGGAGATGAAAATCTCTTATAATCATTTAAAATCCGTGGAAATCCCATAAAATTTTTTCAAAATCGGTGAAAATCCTTGAATTTCTGTGAAATATTAGAAAAAAAAAATTTCGAATCTCTTGGAATCCCTTACAATGTATTAAAATCTAATCTTTTGTAAACATTTACAATTTCTCAAAGTCACTTAAAATCCTTTATTTCATTCGGAAATCCTTTGAAATTCCGTTAGGTCTTTTGAAATGTCTCAAAATCCTCTAAAATCCGTGGATATGCTTTGGTATCTTTTGAAATCTTATCAAATCTCTTTAGATCCCTAGAAAATCTTCGAAATCCAATTAAAATCTCTTGATATCCTTCAAAAATCGTGAAAAGACTTTAGTATCACATGCAATCCTTTAAAGTCCTTTGCAATACTGTGACTTATTTGAAATATTTCGCAATCTCGTAAAATCTCTTTAAATTCCTTGAAATCCGTGCTGAATAAACTCCTTAAAGTCCCCTAAAATGAAGTAAAATCCCTTGAAAAATTGAGATTATCTCTCAAATTTTACTAGGTAATTTCTTTATACTCATGAAATCGTTTAAAATCATTTGAAATCCTACCCTAAAACTTTTGTAATCACTTGAAATCTTTTGAAATACCTTGAGATCTCATGAAATCACTAAACTGCTTTGTTAATTATTTGAAATACTTTTTAGTCCTTTGAAATGCTTTAAAATCCCTTGAAATCTGTTGAAATACATTCAAATCACTGAAAATCTTTCAAATCTCTTGAAATCTTGTTTACGGTGAGAATAATTGAATATTGTTGATATATTGAGTGAAAAATATAAAATCTTACACAAGAAGGGGAGGGGACATAGAAATACGAATACTTACATTAGAGGGGGAGGGGGTCCAACATATAAAAAATCATCCCTACGTCAATAATTGACGTTCCCTAAGGATTTCTCACCAAACACTAATAAAATTACGAGGCTATTTCAAGCCTGGAAAATATTTCATTTTATTTTATGAAAAATATGCCCGCTACGCGGGCACATTCTCATTGCGCGCTGCACGTGCGGCAATTCGCGCCCAATTTGAGCGCGCCTAGGGTGTGCGGGTACGCTCTCGCGCTCGCTTTTATACGTTTAATGCTTGCATTTCAACTACATTTTTTCGAATATCATAAATATTGTAACCTAAATCGAAAACTATGATTTAAACTCCTGGCGAACTACAGTCATAAATTGGAACTGAAATTATTTTTCAATTTGTTTTTAAAGAAGGTTCTCAAAGCACTTGCGGCTTTGACGATTACATTCTCATTGCGACAATCACGCTTCGCGCTCGATAATTAGATTATAGAGACGCTTCCCTTTAAAAAATAAAACGATATAGACAGAATTGAACAGCATATAAGAAGTAGGTATGTTTCTCAATATAATGGTAATAAAAAATAGCATTTTTTTTAAATTTATTAAATAGAAACATTAAGACGTAGGCTTTGATTCCGTTCGGTTAAACTTCAGTTCGAAGAAAACTATTATGATTAATTAATCTTAAAATTTTCAATTTGTGTACAATTGAAAAATTTCATCAAGATAATTTGTAAATCTTGTTAAAGTCTACTGAAAATAATGATTTAAACTTATGGATCTCTTGAAAACAAAAATTGCATATTTTTAAAAATGATCTAACTTTTTGAGTTTTGGCCTAATTGAAAAATTTCATAAAAATAGTTTTTAAATATATTTTATATGTAGTAAAAATTGGGATTGTTATTTCTTAATCCATCAAAAAAAAAAAATTTTCTATTTTATTTTAAATTTTCAAAATGTTGAAAAATATATAACTTATTTAATTTTTGTCGAAATTAAAATAGACATAAGGATAATTTGCAAGTGTTTTGTCGTGTACCAGAAACTTTGACAAAAATTTATAAAACTTAAAAAAATTTCGTTTGACATTTTGAAAATGCTCTAACTTTTTGAATTTTGGTCTCTTTGAAAAATTTAATTAGGATAGTTTCGAAATATATTTGATATCTAGTACAAATTTTGAATGAAATTTCTTAATCTACGAGAAAAATAATTTTTTCTATTTTTTGAAAATTTTCAAATTTTTGAAAAGTGTAAGCCTTTTTTAATTTTGATCAAAGTCAGAAATGATATTAAGATAATTTGAAAGTCCTTTCTCCACGAACCAGAATCCTTGAAAAAAAATTTCTAAAATTCTTTAAAATTTCTTTTTTCAAATTTTGAAAATGCTCTCAATTTAAAAATTTTTGTCAGAAATATCTGGTTAACGAACTTGACCTTCATTTTGGGGTCCTTAAGAAGTACATCAAATGCTGATTTGATTAGACGAATCCTCCAAAAGTTAGCGTGGCTACAACATTTAGGTAACCATGCATACTGTCAGACACCGACAAAATTGTATGATTTTTGGATTCTATGAGTGTCGAAATGTAAAGATCCGTTAAAAACTAGAGATCGAAAGTTTGGGCGATTACATTACACTATCATGAATGAGAATGTAATAAAAATAAGTAAATGATTTATTTTCAGAAAGAAGACATGCGTGTTTTACAGCAAGAGAGGTTGAAGAAAGTCAGGGAATTGGAAAATGTGAGAGCAGCTGCTGTAACTCAATCTAAAGTTCCTTTTTCAAGCAAGGAAGAAAAAGTAGTTTCTGATTACTCCCTGAGTGATGATGCAATTGTTGAAATTCCGCCAGAAAATTCCCCGAAGAAAACGACGGTCACGAAGTCTGTTTCGAAAAAATCGCCTATTAAAGTCATCACAAAGTCTAATGTCAAGGTTTCCTTTTTTCACAGCAAAATAAAAAATATTTCAATGTTTAGGGAATTAAAATTAAATTCATTTTTTAATACTCTATTTTGTGACAGGTCGTTGCGAATCATTCGAAAGATGTATCACCACATCGAAAAACTAAAGATCATGGATCAAAAGACCACCCAGGGTCTTCAGAAATGCAAAAGAAGGTTAAAGGAAAAGAAAAGAAGAAAGATCCGAAAGTAGATTTACACCGCTCGAAGACCCGCCGATACGTTACTACATCTTCCAAACTTTCTCATCTTCGAACTAATCCCGATTCTGAGGTCGAGGAAATTGACAATGAATCAAGTCCTGAAATTAATGTAAACATATCTTCGACTAAATCTAGCAAACCTTCAAGGTATTTTTTAAAGCTCTTATGGGGGAAACTACGCTAGAGTAGGTGAAGTGTTGAGAATAGTAATTTACTTTGTAGGAATACTTAAATATTCATTTAACTATTTTTGTTAAAAAATTGTGGGTAAAATCAATTATTTAGTTACTTTGAATGTTTTTAAGAAACAATCTCGAAGTATGTTCCCTAACCTCTCTCACTTTCCGAATAGGTCATCGCTTCTGGTAGAAAAATTAGAAACGAAAGTACACTCATTCATACATAATTGAAAAGTATCACATATCGACTTCAAGATAAAACCATTTTAATGATGATTAGTACAGTTAATTATTCAATATTTTACTATGAAAGTCATGTCGTTGGTTATAATGCTTAAAATCAGTTTTTCTTATCTCTCACATTTATTCCTTGTTTTTTTTATTTTTAATTTTGTTTTAAGAACAATTATTTTCACACTCAAATGCCCTACTCTTGCATGGTTTCTCCTAATCTCAACCTAGGA
Organism: Andricus quercuspetiolicola; assembly: GCA_035222095.1. Classification (NCBI taxonomy): domain Eukaryota; kingdom Metazoa; phylum Arthropoda; class Insecta; order Hymenoptera; family Cynipidae; genus Andricus; species Andricus quercuspetiolicola. Next base: position 11,779,930 of record JAWWEA010000123.1, on the reverse strand, counting down.
ATATCAAATAATCAACAATATTCGAAATAAATCGATTTAATAAAATGATTTTAGGTACAATCCAGAAGATTACATTCACGAATCTCCAGATTCTAGCAGTGATAGCGACAGTAGCAGCAGTTGTACAAGTTCAATGAGCGAAGATTCTTCGTATTTTTCCGATGCTGCAGATCCTGTTATAAAAAAAAATCCGAAAATTCCAAAACATAACCCAACTCCTGCAGGAAGTAAAGTTCAGTTGTATGATCACAATACTAGACAGAGAAATGCTTACGAAAGACCGCCGGGAATTGTTGAGCGAATTGATGTTCGAAACGAGGTTTATGTCTCTCTGAAATTCATTATTGGCTAATTTATTTATCCATGTACAATATCTTTCATTTCAAATTTCTGTTTCTACAGCCAAACGCAGAAGACTTAGCACGAGAAGTTTTGGAGTCAGAAAGCGTGAACGCAGAGTTGCTAAGGAAACGAAAAACGAGCGCCGAACGTCGAGGACAAGATGCTTTACTTCGAGAAAGAGTTCGTCGCGATTATCAAACTCTCTTGCAAAATTTGGACCATTTGTCACGCGAAGAACGAAAACTGAAAGCGAGTCAAGTCCACGAGCCACCGGTAACTAATTCCTATCAGCGCATTATCTCATATTCTCTGTTGGTTGAAATTTGCTTAAAACTCATAATTTGAAGATGAAATTCTAAATCTGCGATTTTCCGTAAAGAGCTTTGCGCTTTTTCATAACCAATGCATTAGCAATCGAAACTGTCAGGGCTCGGACTCGTGCCACTATTGACATTATTTGATACTTTTTTTAAACAATGACAATATTTTGCCATTATTATGAAAAAATCCACTATTTCTTCACTTTCCCTTTGAAAATATTTTCAAACTTTGTTTATTGGCTAAAATAACATGCTAACAAGTATTTTCCATCTGAGACCTTGGATTGTACGACACTTTCGACTTTAAGAAGAAAAATCTTTCCAAATTCTACCATTTTAATGTGTAACCCTTATTACTTGAACATTTTTAAGTCGAAAACGTTCAAAATCGAATAAATTCAAATTCGAATACTAAAAAATGAAAAAATTAGTAGTAAAAGTAGTAAAAGAAAAGTATTTTTTCAATGTGTAATTTCCAAAGAACGCTTTAATTGTAGATATATTTTGAATTGAATATCGTTAAAAAATTAATTATCACAAATTGAAATAGTTTTAAAATCAGAAATTTGATTTAATCACATCTAAAGGTAAATTGGAAGCCTTTAAAATTACTAAAGCTTAGAGCTTCGTAATAAATAATAGTTTAATAAGCTTCGGTTTCAAGAATAAACAATGCTAAATAAAACTATTCATCATATATAAATATAAAAAAATTTAATTTAAGAGTTGTATGGTTTGAAAATAATTCAAATTAGAAATCCTTTCCCAATCAATAAGAATTAAAATAGGTAAAGGGCGGGAATTTTGTTCAAATATTTACGTTTGAAAACAAAAATGAAAAAAATGTAATTATGATTTGGAACAGGGGATTTTGGAGAAGGTATCTGTAATTGTGAATTTGAAAAGGTAATTGCCTAAAAGAATTATTATACTATTGTAGAACAGGGAATTTTTCAAAATAATAAAAATGCTGAGTGGGAACATAGAAATTTCAAACAGAAGACAACCCAAGTTCAAAATGCATTTAAACTATAAGTAAGCCTTATTTGAAAACAATGAGTTAATAAGTTTTAATTTGTAGAAAGACATATTTTAAACGTGAATCAATCTTTTAATTGGAGAATAATTAAGAAATGTACGAAAGTAAAAGTGGAAGTTAAGTTATTCTTAAATAATTCAAAATACGTAGAAATTCCTGGGACTTAAAAACACTTGAAGATTAAATTTATTTTGTTTGAAGGAAAATTATTAATTTTATTTTAATTAGTGAAGTATGAATTAATTTTCAAAGATTTTCTTTATCTTTTTGACTAAAAGTCTCTACATTTTTCTAGAATGGAACTGTCAGCGTAAGGCTTATATTTTTTTAATTGTCTTTAAAAGAAACATGGAAAAGACTTGGAATTTTGAAATCAGAATTTGGTAGTAACCCAGATATAAGAAATATAATTTAAAAGTTTTTGTTCAAAATTTCATCAAGTGATAACAAAATATCAAAATAGCACTTATATAAATTAGGTTTAGAGTTTGCATAACAAAACCTTTTAGAAATTCCAAATACCTCCATAGAATGTAAAATTATCAAGTAATGTGGAATTTCTTTAGAATATTTTTTTGTATAATTTTAGATAGAAATAGAATTTTATGCTAGAAACAAGGAAATTCAAGTTACTACATATTGTTTATTAATTTATGTATTTTTATGTACGTATAGCCTTTGATCTCATTTTCTTCTTTAAGAAAAACAAAAATATTACTAACTTAAGTTCTTCACCTCTACTTTTACTCTGTATTCTTAAAATAATACATTTTTCGAAATTTCTTTAAAATTTTTTCACTTATACGACTTTTTTATAAACATTCTAGTTGACCTGAGGCCTGCATGGTTTATATGCATATAAGTTTATTATTTAAAAAATTTAATGCCACTATTTTGCTACTATTTTTCAAAATATATGCCTCTATTGACACTACTTTTTGTCTCTGAAGTGAGTCCGAGCCATATAAATATTTCGAATTTGACGTTTCCTTAATTGCTATTAATTATAATCTTAAATAATCTTGCAATCTTTCCTTTAAGAATCTATACATGTCGCCGATGCGTAGAAAGGATTTCCAGATGAAGCGTCAGAGGAAAATGAACCGCGCTTTCGAGGGAATCCTCCGAAATGCAGAGGATCCTCCTTACACTCTCACAGAAAAAATCGTCACCCTCAAACCTCAAGAAGACTTCGACGACGATATCCGTCTTATTCCCCAAGCTTCTTGGCAAGATCCGCCTTTCCGAGACTCGATTCCACTCAGTTCGCCTGAAAAAAAGGACAGTCTTGACGAATTATCCCGTGAGGAGCAAATCCTCGAATTACTGCAAAAGGTCGAGAGACAAAAGAGAATTTTACTCAGAGAATTCGGAGCGAATCTTCCCTCTGAAGTCTTCACTTCTTCCAAAACAAGGGACAATCCCAAACCTGATTCCTCGAAACCTGTATCTCCTTCTAAACCTGTATCTCCTTCTAAACCTACTTCTATTCAAAAATTACCTTCTCCTGAAATTCAAGTAATAAATGTATCAGATCATGAAGAAGCTTCAAAACAAAAAATTCCGGAGAAAAAGAAAGTTCCTAAACATACGGAAATCGCAGTTCAGACATCAACGATTGAAAGCGATTCTGGCGAGGATAAAAGCGTTCAAGTCGAATCGGATGATATAAATCAACAAGTTCCAGGAGTAAATGAAGCGACTAGAAAACTAGAAGATCAAAATAAAGATAATAGGAGACTTTATCCTTTGGAACCAGTTGTGAAAGTAGTTACACCAGAGAATGTAGACAGTAGTAGTGGCTCTTCGATTGTCACAGACCTGGTTATTAATTTTGATAAGAAGCAGGTGCAAGTGACGCCGAAGAGGAAGAAAAAGGGGACTTTGAAGGTCTCGAGAAAAACTTCACCTATGGTTTCTGCAAAATCCAGATCTGCTCCTGGAAGCAAAGCTTCAACGCCAGTCAAAAAATCTTCAAGGTCTGCGCCTCCCTCGAGACTTCCGACTCCAAAGAAGGCCCAAGGGGCTAAAATTTTGGAAGCGAGACACGATCTTCATGTTAATCGGGGATTTAGAGCGGAAATTGATAGATTCGGAGGTGTCACTGTTGATTCGAGCACAGAAAGTTCCCAGGTTTACTCAACTCCTAATAACGGATCTGCTGGAAAGGTTTATCGAATCCACACAAAGTCTTCGAAGAAAACGATTAGGATTAGAGACGCTTCTGATACAACATCTACTTCATATGCAAGTCCACCAACTGCTGAAGCAGCTGCTCTTTTAAATAAGGGGTTGACAGATAGCACTCCGATCTTAGAGATGTTGGATGCATCTGCTTTTGATGCTTTGCATATAAGAAAATCGCAGATAAGTCCAGTTTCTACTCCGGAAACTCCATCGCCGAGAACTATGAGGCTGCCTTCTAATGTTCCGAATCCTGAAAAGATAAGCAGGATGCTGAGGTTTAATCAAATGGAAGAAGATTCAAGAAGAGAAAGGAGAAATGATAGGAATGTGGATCAA
>JAWWEA010000123.1:11277480-11311749 GCA_035222095.1 Andricus quercuspetiolicola | reverse complement strand
AATTCAAAATAAACGTGGGAAATATACCTTAGCAGGTAAAGCATTTGAAATAATTGTAAGGCTTGCCTTAACATCCCCTAATTATCCAAGCGATTTAGTCGAAATTCCTACATTGCAAAATCACGAAAGACTTTGGAAACATATTTATTTGAAGGTTTGTTTTTACATCCAGGAAGGATTATAGTGGGGATTTATTAATTTTTAGGGTCGAATCGTTAATCCCAGAATAGATTTAAAAGATCTGCCCTCTGTTCTGGCAAATTCTCATCGCCAGCTATGCGCGCGGATCCCTGCACTCGCAAGTTTGAGGGCTCCTAGGGCGCGCGACTGTTCGCTCTCGCCCTTCTCGCTCGAAGTAAAGTGGTTCTCAGGAAATTTGTATATATAATTTAGGTAAAAAATTTTGTAAAATAAAATGCTATCGAAGCTTGTGTCCTTTTTCCAAAAAGTTAGTTTTTCCTTTTTATTTTCAGTCTACTATTATAACAGGAGTTTATAGCAAATTCGTTGACCTTTTTTGTATTAACAACTTTTTTCTTCTAACTGTCCCTTTCGTCTCCCGTTTCGTATAAAACCGTTTCATCATAATGCCATACAAACTAGTTGAAAAGTCCACCTAAAATAAAATTCTTTACACAAGTTTTTGGTAAAGGTTCATTCTGTTTAGCTATAAACTCGACTATTTGGTTAAAAATTTTATTATTCTGCTCAAAATTCTATTACAGTCGAATCTGGAGTTGGTGTTCCCGAGAATTGGCACCGGGGCGTGAGCGGAGCTGTGTGGGGATGACTGGTGTGCACTCGGGTGTTTCAAAACAGAGAGAGAAACAGGAGAGAGACAAAATAACTCGGAGGATCTGGATTTAATGTGAAGGTCAGCCCCAAAACCGACACTAAATCCAGAATCGACTGTATTTTGTTTAAAAGTCATCTTTTTTGATGAAAAATTTATCCTTGTGGATTGAAAATTTATCTTGCATGAAGGAAAAGTTGTCTTTTTTGCTTGAAAATCAATATTGTTTTATTTCAGCCATTTTCCCGAGAATTGAACTTTTCAGTTTGATAATTCAAGCTTGTTTTTAAAAATTCTTATTTCTAGTATGAAAATTCAATTATTTTGTTCAAGTTCAATCTTTTTTATTTGAACATGCGATTCCTTGGTTGGATTTTCATTAAAAATATTAATTATTTAAGCAAAATGATAAATTTCTAACCAGAAATGAGTAATTTCAATCAAATACATGGATTTTCAAACATATAGTTCCATTTTCTAATTCTCATCAAGAAAGATTTCTCAACCCGAAAAGACGAATTTTCAGCAAAAAAAAAAAAAACTATCAACCAAAAAGAATAATTTTCCGACAAATTATTTCTATTTTCATCATACATTGTTTAGCAAAAAAACTCAGAATAATTTTCATCCAAAAATATAATAGACATTTTAACAAAAAGGATTGTATCTGGACCAAAAACGACTGAATTTTCAACCGAAGAGATGAATTTCTAACTAAAATTATTAACATTCAACTTGAATAGTTAAATGCACAGTTAAAAAAATTAATTTCAAAATAAAAAAACGAATCATTAACTCTGGAAATATTGTTTGCTTCTAAAAGTGTTTGTATAGATTTTTCCAGTTCCGACTCCCGCTTCTGGAGAATCGACAACATCCGTGGACCAATAAACGATGATAAAAAATACTGAATTTCAGGTTGAGAGAAAAATTTATGTTTTCTTTTTTTAGGGCTGAAAGTCTATGGTCCTGGAATTTTCTATTCTTCAAATTTTAACAACTTTCACTTTGGAATTCTTCTATGTTTTATAATTATAATTAATGTAATGAATAATATACATATATTTACCAACTAAGTTGAGTAAAACCGCTGAAGTAAGGAGCAGAGTGCCAGAGACCCACATGTTTTCTATTTGGAGACTATTCCGTGAAAGAACGATATATAATTCAAAAATACGAAAGGAGTTGTTAAACTGTTTTCCAAAGAATTCCCAATGTGCACCAACTTCGTGAGTTTGATAATTTGTAAAACTCCTGTGTGCGAGTTTCTTACATTTTTCAGATAAAATTATGTATACGTATAATATAACTATGTACGTATAAGCAAGGCAGGCGTATCCTAAGAAATGTTTCTTTATCTTTTGCATCGTTATTCAAAAGTTTTAGTAATATTTTTACTTTTTTACTTTATTCCATACAGGCACGAGGTTTTAAAACACTTAAAATTGATAAACTTGTTTTCAAAATATCCACACCTCTACGAAAGTCGTGAGTTTGATAAATTAAAAAATTTCTGTTCTGAAATTCTGTGCGTGTTTGCGATAAAATTGTGCATATGTCTAATAGAAAGCTGTCCCGCGAAAATTCTACTATTTGATTGAAAATTCAATCTTTTTGCTGAAAATGAAACTATTTCGTTGAAAAATCGTTTTTTTTACTGAAAATTTAACTACTACATTATTTTTATTATTATTATTATTATTATTATTATTATTCATTATTCTTTTACCATCCCTTAAATATGTAAACAAGGAAATCGACAAAATTATATGAATTTCCTCGAAAATTTCGAATATTGTTGGAATGCTTTGGAATATATAAAATTAGATCAGAAGTATTCATATATTCTAAAGAAGTCAAGGAATTTTCAGAGGTTTTAAAATTTAAAATAAAACTTTGAAACAAAAATGCGAATTTTTAACAAAATGTTTGTAATTTCATTAAACAAGATTTAATAGTCGAGAAAGAGAAAAAAATGTTGCCAATAAATAATTTGAGGGAAGAAGTAATTTTTCCAACAAAATAGAAAATTCGAGTACCTATTTATTTTTAAGTTTATTTGTTGATTTGCGTTTAAGGTTATGTGCATATGATTTCGCTAACATTCTCGAGAAAGGTCAAAAATCTGAATCATAATTAGTGACATTTTACTAATTACTATTGAAAATGACTAACACGATCAGTTAAAATTTGTAGTTATTACATAGCTGAAAAATACTTATTTTTTTAAAAAATGTGTAAATTTAAGGTCGTAAATATTAATTCAACAAAATTCTATAGAAATGAAAAACACGAGAAAGAGACAGGTTCATTAAAAGAACCTCATTGTTGAACATTCATGATTTATGGAAGACAATGATTTGGCTATTTTGTGAACCTGGAGAATATGTTAAAAGTGCAGCAACAAATATTTTGTTATTGTTTTTCCAATAAGAAATACACAACGACATAGACAAGAACACTGTTGGGCTAATATCTCTTGTCATGAAATAAAAATTCTTTCCTTTCTTAAAAAATTGGTGTCACGAAATCTCACATAAACTACTTTTCAGCATACTTTTTTAGTTTTTTCATCGGTTAGGACTATAAAGAATTTTTGAAACCATATAAATAATTTAAAAAATTTTGACTTCCCGAAAAGAATAGAGTTTGTGAGATATTTAATGAAGGGCAAGAATTTCTCGAATGTGCAGACATATTCTGTCAATGAAAGTGTTTGAATTAGTTCAAAGTCTTATTTTAATATTACTTCAGCATTCAAACAAGGAAATCGACATTATCTAAGATGAAAAATTACGGAAGACTTTTTTCATTCTGCTATTAGGTTTGAAAATCGCTTCACAATGTATTCCGGCAACAACCTTATCATCAAATGTCCTTGTAATCATTTGAACGTTGTTTTTAGTGTCCCTTAAATATTTAAGCAAAGTAATCGACATTTCCTTTCAATTCAAAATGGTACGAGATTTTTTTTGGTAATACTGTTGAAGTCTGAAAAAAATTCAGATTACATGCACGAAGCATATCATGGCAGAGAAAGACTTACAGTGGATATTAAGAAATACTCAAATTGTTTTTAGTTGTGACGTTGTAAAATTTTTGCAACTAATAAAGTCCCAATTTATTTAATTTTCTAATTTTTCTAATTATGTTTCAGGATATTTCTGATAATTTTTTGGGTACTGCACGGTACTATACGATTAGCGACTGTAATTATAATGACCCTCTATATTTAAGGACTGATTCCGCTTTGTTTTTCTTGGTTTTGTTATGTAATCTACGGATGGTTGCCTACTGCGAGATACTTTGTGGGACATCTTTGATACCTTGAACTTCAGAAAACGTCAATAGACCCAGGAATGCTCAATGAAGGCAAAATGTGCACTTTTTAAAAATTCAAATTCACCTGCCGAAACAAGGACCGCCAGCTATCGCTTCGATGAGTACAGCACACTTAAAAAAAACCTTTTGTTAAGATGCCGACTGGATTCGAAGAGTATTCTGTGCCATTCCAGAAATACAAATTCGGCGTATCCACCTGAAGTAGAAATCTGTAGTACGTTTTTTGAGAAGCTTTCATTCTTACTTTCCCAGCATGACTAGAGGGAGTTCTATCCCGGGCCTGGATTATTTCTATTAGGTCTACTTGTGCCAGAAAAGATCCTCTTCAGATGTCAGGATGAAGTTTGCCTCCGTGTTGTCGACACTGGTTATTACTGGAGAGCAAGGACTATAGCTAACCACCATTTGAGCTACTTTTCGCTGGATAACATGTTACCCCTTTTAAGATACCCCATTTTGATCCAAATCAGGGTCACCCAATAAAGATGACCAGATTATAAATTCTGATTACCCCTTTTAGATTGCACCTTTGGAGGAAGCCTCTCTTCTTTAACTGTGACCACCCATGTCGAATATGAATATCCCTCCTAGATCTATTTGCCCATTTTGGTTACCCGTTCGCGAGTTACCCTCTAGATGTTACCCAATTGGTTTCAGGGTTGACACATAACTCACGAACACCTTCTCAGTTTACGCTCGTTTTGGTTCCCTCGGGAATTCCCCTGTTTAGTTCAGGTATTATTCTGGATAGGTTCCGATTTCAAGAAACCCAGAACGCTACAGGTGAGTGTCCTACACTCACTAGGGACATGTACTAAAAGGTTAACTTTTTTATATCCACGCAAGGAAATAGGCTTTTCCTAACATAAGAAACTTGAGGGAAGGTTTGCCTAATGTACCATTTGGGTGGAAAATCGGTTCACAATAAACGTGTGAAACATACCCCAACATGTAACGTGTTTGAAATAATTGTAAGGATTGGTTTAAAATAACGACGTTTCCTTATTTTTTGCTTTGACGGTTGGAAATCACTTTATTATAAATGTAGGGAACATACCCTGTCAATGAAAATGTTCAAGTTAGTTTTGTGGATTGATCCAACACCTCCTAATGATGCGCGCAAGGAAACCGACATTTTCTAAAAATCAAAACGACGTAACAGTTTTTCAGAGTATATTTTTGAGGTCGAAAATGCATTCAGAATGAATGCCCAAGACATATTCTAGTGAAGAGAGTTTTTAAGTTCGTTCTGAGGGTTGCTTAAAATTCCTTGAATGTTAAAGAAGGGAAATCGAAATTACCTAATAAGCAGAATCACTGGAGACCTAATGATGGTACTATTGTGATCGAAAATCAAATAAAGATAGACTTGGGAGACATATTCATTTGAAGGGTTATTTCTACATCCAGTGAGGTTTCAAGTAGGGATTTATTCATTCTCATCGTCTAATCGTTAATCGAAAAATGGTCAAAAAAAGAAGAATCCTGATTTTTACGCTCTGATCCTAACAAGAAGGTATTGATTTTATTAAAATTTTCCTTTGTCGGCTTTCATGAAATCTGCACGTTGTGAGACCCCCTGAGACAGAAAATATGATTTGAACGAAGATTTCTCTAAGTCTGCAGTCTGTATTCCCTCTGTAGGCTGCCTGTAGGCTGTTGTCACGACAACTTTAAAAAAAAATAACCAGATTGGATTAACCTTAGTACATATTTTGAGGGCCTAAAAGAAAAGCACAAGTTCGTCAGCTAGCATTTTGGATACCAATTTGGGGCATTTTCAAAATTTTTGATTCTATTTATTTCACGATATGAGAATTCCATGTACAGCTATTTGTAGTATTCGGAAATTCGAACGATTTATTTTCATGACTTTTTAAAATAAAAATTATTCCATATAGGTGTGAGTTTTCAAAATATAAAAAATCTATGAAATTTTTTCTTAAATTTTCAACCTCAACCAAAGTCTTGCAATTTATTGTTTTTTCAACCTCTGTTTTAAAATATTGGAAAGTATTATCGATAAAAGTTTGTTTATTATTAATAAAACTAGTCACCTTTAAAAATGGCAAGCGCGTGACAAAAAATGTTTCTAATTCTCTCCTGACGTTATTCAAAGGTTTTGGTAATCTTTCTATTTTCTCACTTTATTCCATGTAGGCACCAAGATTATAAGAATATACCTCTAAGGTGCCAGATTTACCCATTCCACAGTAAATGCCGTCTTACTTTTTGTGGGAAAGCGGTTAGTGACCGCCGAGCGCTATTCCCTTCGACATAGGACGCTCTGCGCAAGGAGATCGCTGACTCATTTTCAAGTCTTCTCAAAATCGACTAGTGACCCCCAAGGTTAGGCCCCATATGGAGCCCTTTTATTTCTTGATATGTAACCAGCCTCTTCTGAGGTGATCTGCAGTTTAAGGTGGGTTGCGAACTACCGAAGCCCCATTAAAGTACATAGCAGAATTTACATTGGTACCGGCCCCGGGATTGAACTCCAGACCTCCTATATGGAAATCTGACGCGCTATCGTCTGAGCCACGGAGGATTCTTATCGCAAGGTATACTTTGAAATTTGACTTATTTCCCAAAGTTTGCGAAAAAATCTTTAAAGTCGATATTAAAATTTTGGAATATCCCACAAAATTCCTTGAAATCCTTAGAAAATTATGAATATTTTTGAAATTCTTCGGAGTAAGTTAAAATAACTTGCAAACTTTGACATATTTTGAAGGCATCAAGGAATTTCCATATATTTCGAAACCTCAAATTAAATTTTCAAACAGAAAGCCAAATTTTCAACTAAGTAGTTGAAATCCCAACCAAAAAGATTTTTCAGTCGAGGAAGAAAAAAAATTTAACCAATGGATAATTTTAGGAGCAAAGTAATTTTTATGACAAAACAGGAAATTCAAATAACTATTTTTTTTTAGTTTATTTGTTGAATTGTGCTTGAAGTTGTGTAAATATAATTTGCAATTCACGGAATTCATGCAATTTAACGAATTCATGAAATTCACGGAATTCATGGAATTCATGGAATTCATGGAATTCACGGAATTCATAGAATTCACGGAATTCATGGAAATCGCGGAATTCACGGAATTCATGAAATTCACGGAATTCATAGAATCCACGGAATTCATGGAATTCACAGAATTCATAGAATTCACAGAATTCATAGAATTCACGGAATTCATGGAATTCGCGGAATTCATAGAATTCACGGAATTCATGGAATTCACGGAATTCATGGAATTAATGGAATTCACGGAATTAATGGAATTTACGGAATTCATGAAATTCATGGAATTCACTAAATTCACGAAATTCACAGAATTCATTAAATTCACGTTTTTCGAGGAATTCACGGAATTCATGGAGTTCACGGAATTCATGGAATTCACGGAATTCGCGGCATTCGTTGAATTCAATTTATTCACGGAATTTACGGAATTTATGCAATGCATGAAATGCATGGAATTAATGGGATTCACGGAATTCGCGGAAGTTACGGAATTCAATGACTTCACGAAATTCATGCAATTCACGGAATTCAAGGAATTTGATGACTTCGAGGAAATTTCGGAATTCATAGAAATAATGTTGGTCAAACCCGTGCTCCTTTCCAATATCTCGTAAGGGCGCGTAGGCACACGTGTGAATGGTCACAGAAACAATGTTGGTCAAACGACTACCTCTTTCCAACATCTCGCGGGGGCATTTCTACGATTCGTCATCTGTGATTAGTCACTGAAGTAAGATCAAATTTACCCCTCACCTTTTCCAATGTTTTTTAGTCTGGGACATCAACTATTAAGATGACCGATACTGAAGATCAAGCAGTAACATCAAACATATGGTAGGAGAATCAATGTTTTAATTTTTTTGCCGGCAGTCTAGGCTCCATTTTTAAAATATGTTCAAAAAAAGAAACCGGTACAAAAATGGTCGGTGTCGGTTATTTGTTCACCGGTACCGACTACGTTTTTTCACCGGCACCGACAATTCTTTTTACCGGTACCGCCAATTTTTTTTTACCGGCACCGCCTTTGTATACGTAACCTTTAAAAAATTAATCTTTCGGGTTAAACTCTTTTGGTTGAAAAATGATATTTTTTATTGAAAATTGATCTTTTCTAATTGAAAATCCACGTATTTTTTTGAAAGTTCATCTTTTTCACTCGAAAATTAATATTCTTGGTTAAAATTTATTCATTTTCGCTTAAAGTGCAAAGGTTTGGATCTAAACTGATCTGATTTGGTTGAGGATTTAAAATTTTTAAAGAAAATCAAACTATTTGTTTGAAAGTTAACTTTTTCTTTTAATTCGTATTTTTGTTAAAAATATAATTTGATGTTGAAAATTAAACTATTTTTACCAAAAATTAACTTTTTGTGGAAAACTCGTGTTTTTTTATTGGTTGAGTTTTAATTTTTTTAACTAGCAATCTAACCGTATTCCATTTTTTATTGTAATTAGATTTTTTTATAGAAGAATCATCTCTTTAAGATCAAAATACTTTTCTTCGTTTGTTAAAAGTTAGTCTTGTTTTGGTCGAAAATTAATCTGCTCGGTTGAAAATTCATTCTTTTTTGTTCAAAATGCAAAGGTTTGGATCCAGACTAATCTTATTTGGTTGCTGATTAAACAATTCAACAGAAAATTAAACGATTTGTTTACAAGTTAACTACTGTCATAAATTTATATTTATGGTTGAAAAATAAATTTTTGTTGAAAATTAAATTACATCTATAAAATTTTTTACTTTTTTGTGGAAAATTTGTTTTTTGTTGTTTAAAATTAAATTTTTCATCTGAAAATTGTCATTTTGGTTCTATACATCTAAAATACTACGAAAAAGTCGGAAATTCAAATTTGGAGCCAATAAACGACGCAAAATATAGGGAAAAGTTTTTGGAGGAATTACAGCGTTTCAAAATTCCATTTACCATTTTCTGACATAACTCATCTTTTTTAAATTATTCATCAAAATTGATATGAAAAAATCGTAAATTCAAATATTACGCCGAAAGAAGCGTCATACGTGAAAATCTAAAACAAGACTTGTAGGATATTTTGCTTTATCCATGAAAAATAATATGATAACGGAAATCCTATTTTTAGCATAACAACGCGAGATAGGGAAAGATTCCTGAAGAAAGTATATTAGCTTTTTTTATTTATTTTAAGGTAATTCAGAAAATCAATATGCATTTGAAAACGTCTGTCCAATAATCGAACGCGTAGCGCGAGTTTCACGAGGAGAATGTGTACCTCAAATCCTAGAGATCTTTGAGCAACTTAATCTTTAACTATACACACTTCGTTACGTAGAAAAATCAGAATATTAAGACGCATATACTAAATATTGGGATCCAAAAGTGATTTATTTGATAAAATTTCATTTAAGCATTCCTAGTGCAAAGAATAAACATTCGAGCGCGAAGCACGAGATACAGCAGACTCGCGCCCTAGGCGCGCTCAAACTCGCAAGCCGCGCGCAGCACACGATGAGAATGTGCCCGAGCAGCAAGCAGATTTTTTAAAAAATGGACATCAAATTTCAAGATATACTGCGAAATCGCGAATATTTTACTGTGAACAAAGCAAGATTTGTTACTAAATAACAAAGTTTAAATTTTTTCTTGCTTAACTTTTTAGTGCCAAAAATTGCTGCTAGATTTTCAAAATCGAGAGAACCGGTCTTAATCAATGGAAAAACTAAATCAAGGCATGTAATTTTCTCGCAAATTGATTTATCTAATAATTAAATTCATTGCACGGTTTCATAAATATCAATAGTTCAAAAAAAAGTTTTTCTTTAATGCTTTGAGCACCAAATATTTCCTATATAACACATTAATTTCACCAAGTTTCATTAAAATCGAAAGACCAGTCACAGCGAGCCTCCACCAACACTAACTGAGGGATCCTTGAAATTAGATGGTATTTATTGAGAACAGTTTTATGTTGACATAAAGGTACTTTAAAAACGGTCCAGCTTAAAATGTTTTTCTAAACATGTTTCAAAAATGTTAAGTTTTATTTTTCTTTTTAATTGCTTTTATTTCTAAAGATATGCCAGCATCATAGAAGTACATCCAGAGACAAGCCGGTAATTAAACAAATGTTTCAACGATTTTTTCTCTGATAAGACAGTTTTCTCGAATATACATAAATCTTTGTAGGTTGTACAGTTCTCATTTTGGAAGAAAAATTCAACATAATTTTTACCTAATATAGACTTTTCAACCAAAAAAAAATCATCTTCGTACCAAAAATAATAGGACTCCTAACCGAAGAAATGAATTTTGGATTAAAGTTGCCAATCTTCAACTGGATCAGTTAAATCTTCAGTCAAAGAAATTCATTTCTAGCTGAAGACTATTCAAAAAAAGAACGATACTTCACAAATGCAAAAGAAGTTGTGAACTTGTTTCTTCGAGAAATTGCCAATCTCTACCAAAACTGGGAGTTTGATCATTTTCTATAACTGCTGTTTACAAGTTCCGTCCATTTTTCAGATAAAATTTTCCATAGTATAATAAAACTATGTGCGTCTAAAGAACTTACAGAATACATCATAGTCCGAAAATCGCTTTTTTGCCTAGTAGTTCCCTTTTCTTGGATCGCGTCACATATGTATGTCAATGTTTGGTCATCATTTCTTCATCGAATTAGTTTTTACTGTACGAATTCATTTATTTTAATGTTACAAACGATTTTCAAAAACTTTAGATGTAAAAAAAATTCTGGTGATGAATATAGTTACGTAGAATATAATCTTTATTTGAAAATCGAAGTTTCGAAGGTAGTCAAAAATGGTACAAAATTATGAAAAAATTTTTTTCAATATCCTTTTCAGGAGTCTTTTCGAACCTAAAAATACATGAAAGTTCAGGAGCAAAAGACAAAATAACCATAATCGAGATTCTGGCGTATCATAAGTAAAGCAATATTTTCCCAGTTTCAAAAAATTTTCGTGCCGCGAGCAATTTCGAAGTTTTAATATAGCTTTTTATGGTCAAGGCTACAAGAGTTATTTTTCTTCAATTTCGACTATGGCTGGCAAATAATTTTTATCTACTTGTCAAAATGAGTCCTCATGATTTTTTCAGATTTTTGAAACCATATCCTCAGTTAGTAGAAAGTTTTTGAAGTTTGAAACTTTGAAAGCAGTGATTTTTTCGATATATTTCAATGTTCGGTCATCATTTCTTCATCGAATTATTGTTTGCTGTACAAATTCATTTATTTCGATGTAACTAATGATTTTCAAAAAATGTTTAGTGTAAACAAAATTCTGGTGATGAATATAGTTACGTAGAATATAATTTTTATTTGAAATCGAAGTTTCGAAAATAATCAAAAATGATACAAATTCATAACATTTTTTTCTAATATCCTTTTCAGGAGTCTTTCCGGACCTAAAAATACATTTAAGTTTAGAAGGAAAAGATAAAATAACTTTAATTGCGATTTTGGAGTATCATAAGTAAAATAATATTTGTGTAGCTTCAAAAAAAAAGTTCATGCCGTCAACCATGGCTCTGTTATTTTGTATTAATTTGCAGATTATTTAAATTGCACTCAAGTTACGCAGCTCTTTGCTCACTTTCAAAGTAACACAGAACTCACCACGAAGTCAGCTGCTATTAAAGATCCACAATTTTTTTTTTGTATCTGAAACTTCAAATTTTTGTCTTTTTCTCACGTATATTATTTCACCTTTTACAATTATAAATGAAGATATCGTTTTGAAAATCTGCAAAAATCATGGGGACTCATTTCGATATGTGGAAAATATTTTTGCTACCCAATGTCAAAATTCCAAAAAAAAAAATAATTTTTGCTGCTTCGACCATAAGAAACTATACAAAAACACCGAAATTGCTCGAGGCATGAAAATTTGTCGAAGCTGTGAAAATATAATTTTACTTAATGATAAGCCAAAATCGTATTAACAGTTATTTTGTATTTTTCTCCTAAACTTGCATTTATCTTCAGGTCCGAAAAGACTTCTAAAATGAATCCTAAATAAAAAATTTTCTTATGATCTTGTACTATTTTTTATTATCTTCAAAACTTCGATAAAGAAATGATGACCGAACATTGAAATACTGAAAAAATCACTGTTTTCAAAGTTTCAAACTTCAAGAAGTTTCTGCTAACTGAAGATATTGTTTTAAGAATCTAAAAAGAATCATGAAGACTCATTTTAATATGCAGCAAAATATCTTTGCTAGATATAATCAGGATAAAAAAAAATGTTTGGCCCACCCTAATGCGCATGCCAAAAATGGTTTCTTAATCTCTTCCGTCGTCATGAAAGCGTTATAGTAATCCTCTTATTTTTTCAATTATTCCATATAAATACGAATTTATAAAATTGAAGTATGTGTGAACGTGTTTTTCTAAAACTCCACAATCTCAGACAAATTCGTAAGTTTAGTTATCCTTAAAAGTTTCTATTTTGGATTCCTGAAAAATACATCCGATAAAATTTGATTTATTTATAATAAAAGTATGCACATCTGGAAATGACAAGCGCGTGTTAAAAAGTTTTTTCCGATATCCTTTCTGGTTATTACAAAGTTTTTGTAACTTTTTTGAGTTTTTTTACATTATTCCATGTAGGCACGTGGTTTCAAAATATAAAAAATTCATGAACTTGTTTTTAGAAAATTCCCAATCTGTACAAAAGTCGCGGGTTTCGTGAATTAAAAAATTTCTGTTCTAAAATTCTCCGCGTGCTTCCGAAAGAATTTTGTAGACGTAAAATAAAACAGTGTCCCACAAAAAAGGCATGTGCGTGCTAAAAATTATTTCTTAATCTCCTTTGTCGTTACAAAAATATAGGTACGAGTTCTTAAAACGTAAAGAATGTATAAACTTGTTTTTAAAAAACTCTCTATCTCGACCCAAGCCGTGAGTCTAATCATTTTTTAAATTTCTGTTGGCCTCTGTACCTGATAGAAAGGAAAAAAATTTTTTCAATGCAGCAACAAATTATCAAGGAGTCTAAAAAACGAGAAGCCGGACATACAATATTCAAATCCTGAAAAAGTGGTGTCGAAAACTTTGGGAATGCTTCATCTTTCGAATTTTGATCCCAAATGGCTGGCTTACAAACTTGACTTCAGTTTAGGAATGTAAAAGTGTGTACCAAAGCCCAATCGAATCTGTCAATTCGTTTGAAAGATATCGTGCTAAAAGGCTAAAAATCTACACACACACATGCAGACAAACAGGCCTACAGGCAGATGAATTCAAAAAAACGTGTTTTTCACGTTCAGAAGGTTTCAAAACGTAGACATATGACAAAACCGGGATGGGGAAGGGGGCGATTTTACACAAATCGAATGCCTTCTCTGGTCAGAGAAGATAAATTTTCAACCAAAACTGAAATAGTTAAATTTTTAGTTGAAAATATTTAAGTTTAAGTAATAAAATGCGAATTGTCAACAGAAGAGATAGATTTTCAACGAAAATGATGATTTCGCAACTAAGAAGATTGTTTTTGTACCAAAAAAGACGAATTTTCAACAAGGCAGATGAATTTCCCGTTAAGAGATATCAAATTTTCAAACCACAAAGACGAATTTTCAAACAAAAAAGATTAAACTTCAACCAAAAACAGTTGAATTTCATAATCAGATAATTGAATTTCACAGAAGAAATTTGAGATTTTTGTTGCCTTGTACCTAAGGTTGTCAAAAAAATGTTTCTCGATTTTTTTAAATTTATTATTTAAAATTTAAATTTTTTTTCATTTAAATAAATTGAGAAGAAAGGTACGTACTTTTAAGTGACTAACAAATTTGTTTTCTATTTTCAACGGATCTAGAAACATAAGCCATCTTTACATAAGATCCATGAAAATCCGTTTACTCGCAATCCGTGAAAAATGGGAAAAAACTTCGTTTGAAACTACATAATATGTGCGTTACTCATTGGTTAATGCTTTTGAAATATTATATTTTGACGAAAACATATTTTTCTTACTTTCTCCCGTCTAAAATTATTTATTTTCTTAAAATTACCAAAGAACTATTTCTTAGTTTATGTTCTGTTCACAAAAAATTGTTGATCAACCCTAATACTCGAACCTCGGATCGTACGACTTTTTCCAAATTCGTTTAGAATTGTTTGAAAGAACGCGACCTTTTGAAGGATGAATTGAACGCTTTTGAAAAAGTTGTTCCAGTAGAACTCAGTAAGAAAATCCAAGATTTTTTTGTTGTTGTAAAAGTTCATTTTTTTCTGTTAGAAATTCAACAGTATAGTGGAAAATTCAATTATTCTTTTGAAAAATCACTTAATCTGTTTCAAGTTTATCAGTTTTTGGTAAAATTTTTTATTGTTTTGTTGAACATTCAACTTCTTCGTTTGAAGACTCGTCCTTAGGGATTAAAAATTTATCTTTTATGAAGAAAAAGCTATTTTTTTTGCTTGAAAATTTTATTTTTTTTATTTTAACTATTTGGTTGAAAATTCATCTTTCTTGGTTAAGAAGAATCCACTTTTCAGGTTCATAATTCAACTGTGTTTCAAAATTTTCGTATGTTCGTCTTGAAAATTCGATTACTCAGTTGAAGGTCCATCTTTGCTGGTTGAAAATCTGCCGTTAATTTGACTTTTTATTAAAAATAATAATTTTCTAATCTAGAAGATTGATTTTCAATGTAATACATAAATCCTTAAACAAATAGTTAAGTTTTCAAATTTTCACCAAAAAAAATTTTTCAATCAAGAGAGATCAAATTGAACCGAATTGTTTAGTTTTCAAGCTAAAAGTGTGAATATTCTACGAATAATTTAAATTTTCAACCGACAGATATGAATTTTCAATAAAAAAATGAACTTTCAACCAAACAGATGAATTTCCAACCCGCAAAGACAAACTTTTAACAAAAAAAAGCTTAATTATTACCCAAGCAAGATAACTTTCGGACATAATATTTAAATTTCAAACCAAATAATAGAATTTTTAGCCAAAAAAGCAGAATTTTCAACCAAAAGTATAGACATTTGAATCAAAAAGAATTATCTTTGCACCAAAAATAATTAGATATTTAACCGAAGAGATGAATTTTCAACTAAAATTGTGAATCTTTAACCAATGTTGGTGAATTTCCAGTTAAAGACATTCATTTTAAGCCAAAAAACGAATATTCAACCCTGAAAATTATTTTCTTTTTCGAAAAGTGCTTCTACAGATTCGCCTGGTTCTGATATCCGCTTCCAAAAAATTTACAGCATCCTAAAGCCAGCGAGGAATGTTAAAAAAGTCTAATAAAAAATATACATATATTCACCAATAGAAATAATAAAACCACTGAAGCAAAGGAGAGGGTACCAAAGACCCTCATGTTTTTCAGCTGGAGATTATTCGGTAAAAGAACGATGTACAATTAAAAAATACACAAAGGTTTCTGAACATATTTTTTAACAAATTTCCAATCACTATCAAAGTCGTGAATTTGATCGTTTGTAATACTGCTGTCCACAAGTTCTGTTCATTTTTTAGGTAAAACTTTTCATACATATAATAAAACTATGTACGTCTAGAAAAGATCGGCGCGTACTAAACAATGTTTCTTACTTTCTTTCGTCGATTTCGAAAAGTTCAAGTTACCTTTTTATTACATTCTCATCATAATGAGAGGGTATTGGTTTTACGTGAAAAATGATTTTTGCGGATTACATCAAATCTCGACGTTTTGAGGCCCCCTGATTCAGAAAAAAAGTTTTTACGTCAGTGTCTGTCTGTCTGTCGTCGTCGCCTCTATATCGCATATCGTTTGAACGACTAATCGGATAGAGTTGCAATTTGTCAAAAAGTTCCAGGGACCAAAAAAGAAGATCGAGTTTGTTAGCCAGCCATTTTGGATCGAAACTCAACAAGTTAGGAGTATTTCAAAAAATGTTAGGACCGTTTTTTTCGAAATTTACAAATTCTACATACAGCAGCTCTCAGTAGCCTGAAATTCTAACAATTTATTATATAACATTTTTTCGATAAAAAAATAATTGACAGAGATATAGTATTCTCAATGTCCCCGAAAAAAATCGAAAATTACTATTTTAAGCCAAACAACGCACGCTATGAAAAAAAAGTCAAGATAAGAAAAACGTTACCTTTTACAAGCCCTACAATAGAATCAGAACAAATTTTCGAATTATCATGACAAAGTCGAAAATTCAAATTTTCATCTCACAAACACTAATGAATGATTACATTCTCATCATAATGAGAAGGTATTGTTTTTATGTGAAAAATGACGTTTGCGGATTCCATCAAATGTCGACGTTTTGCGACCCTCTGTGTCAGAAAAAATGATTTCTTTCGAAAGGGTCTGTCTATAGCCTGCAGCCTGTCCGCAGCTTATGTGTAGACTGTAGGCAAGATAGCTTTAAAAATGATCAGATTGAATTGAGCTTTGGCACACTTTTTGAAGGGCTAAAAGACACGGAGGATTTCGCCAGCTAGCTATTTTGGATAGATATTTTTTCAAGATTTGAAAATTCTATGTTATAGCATTTCCAAAATAAGAAAAAACCTACAAGATTATCATAACAACTTTCCAATGATTAAAAATGTTCTTATGAAATAAAAATTTATCTTCCATGGAGGGAAAGTTATATTTTTTGCTTAAAAAATGAATCTTTTGTTTGTTTCAATTATTTTGTTGAAAATTCAACTTTTGAGCTTGATAGTTCAAACAGATCCAATTTTCATCAAGAAATATTTTTTCAATTAAAAGAGGAAAAAGACTTCAACCAAGTTGTACAATTTTCCAGACAAAAATGTGAATTTTCTACGAAAGATTTGAATTTCCAATCCGCATATATAAATTTTCGTTAAAAAAGTGAATCCACCATCAAATAATTAAATTTTTCAGCAGAAAAGACAAATTTTTAACAAAAAGGTTAAACTATTACCAAGAAAGAATAACCCTCCGCAAAATGTTTGAATTTTCAACCGAGTAATACAATTTTTAGCCCAAAAAAAGGAGAATTTTCATCCAAAAATATCACAGACTTTTCAAGCAAAAAGAATTATCTTTGTACCAAAAATAATTGGATTTTGAAACAAAGAGATAGATTTTTGAATAAAGTTATGAATCTTCAACTGGCATGGTTGAATTTTCATATATATATATATATAATTCCTAATAAAAAAAAAGTTGTAAACCTGTTTTTTACAAAATTTCCAATTTCTAGCAAAGTCGTGAGTTTGATCATTTGTATAACTGCTGTGTACGAGCTCTGTACATTTTATGAATAACATATTTTATTCCTACAATAAAACGATGTACCTCTAAGAAATGCAAGCGCGTGCTGAAAATGGTTTTTTTATCTCTTTCGCCGTTATGAAAATGTTAGAGTAAAATCTTTATATTTTTTGACATTATTTCATATTGGTCGGAGTCTTTAAAATATAAAAAATGTATGTACTTTTTTCTTAAACTCTAAATCTCAAGCATGTCCTCAGTTTGACTATTTTCAAAACTTCTGTTTTGGATTTCTAAAAAATACTTTTGATGAAAATTTGTTTATTTGTAATAAAACTATGCACCTCTGAAACTGGCAAGCGCGCGTTGAAAAATTTATCTAATTCTCTCCTATCGTTATTCAAAAGTTTTAGTAACCTTTTTATTTTTTACTTTATTTCATATAGCCGCAAGGTCTCAAAATATAAAAAATTTATGATCTTGTTTTTAGAAAATTTCCAATATCTACAAAAGTCGTGAAACATTCAAGAAATTCCCCCTTTTTATCGATTTTCGATTTAAATTTTTTATTGGTTTAAAAATTAGAATTAAAAACTTTTTCGATCTTTTTTTGCGTAAATAGATTTTGTGTATTAGTTTTTTTCGTACCTTGTGTAGTTTTCGAAAAATTTAATTTTTGTTGTCTTTATTTTTTTTTTTTTGACGATCCAACCAAAACTACACGTTCCATCAGGAAGTAATTCATAACAAAATAACCATTTTTTGGTTAAACAACTTTTACCTCGTTTTTTTTCGTAGCTTGTGTATTTTATGCAAAAATTAAAATCTTTTTAATTTATATTGTTTTTTTTCGAATAAAAGAAAACCGACGTGTCCTACAGAAAAGGAATCCACAACGAATTTATCCATAACGAATTATGATAGTCTTGTAGGTCTTTTGAAATACAACTTTTTTCTTGTCTTGCCTTTACTTCATATCGTGCGTTGTTTGACATATAATATTGATTTCTGTTGCATAATTTTTATATAGAAAATGCTATAACTCTATTAACTTTATTTTAATCGAAGAAAGTCTGGAAAATAAACAGTTTGACTTTCTTAGTACTATGAACAGAAGTACATAGAATTTTCAAATCTTGAACAAAATGGTCTCACAAATATTCAAAACGCTCTAACTTTTTGAATTGATATCCAAAACTGCAGACTAATGAACTCGACGTTCAGTTTCTGACACTTAAATACTGTACCAAAAGCCGTTTGTTCCACTAATTTTTTCAAAAGTCATTATGCTTGCAGACAGACGGACGTAAAGCCATACAAACATGCATACAGACATACAGACAGACACATTCGTACAAAACCTGTTTTTCGGGTTCAGAGGGTCTCATGACATGGACATTTGACAACAACAGGGCGGGAGGGGGATTTAACACAAGTCTAATACCTTCTCTGATGGGAATGTAAAAAGAGAAATATCGATTTTTACGTTCTCCTGCTTGATGTAAAATATGACCTAGTCGGTTTTCATCAAACGTCCACGTTTTTATACCCCCTGAGTCAGAAAAAAACTATTTTTACGAAGGTTTCTCTCTGTCTGTAGTCTGTCTGTAGACATTTGGTTCAAGTTCAATCTTTTTTGTTTGAATATATGACTGTTCGGTTGGAATTTCATTAAAAATATTAATTATTCAAACAAAAAGGTGAATTTTCAACTAGAAAAGGCTAATTTTCAATCAAATTCATGAATTTTTAAACAAATAGTTTAATTTTCTAATTTTCATCATGAAAGATTTTTCAATCAAGAGAGAAAAAAATTCAACCATGCTGTTCAATTTTCAATCCGCAAATATAAATTTTCAATAAGAAAGTGAATTTCTAACCGAATAGTTGCACTTTTAACCGGCAACGACGAATTATCAACAACATAAAAGTAAAGTATGAACCAAAAAGAATAATTTTTTGAAGAATTATTTGTATTTTCATCATACCTTGTTCAGCAAAAAAAGGATAATTTTCAACCAAAAATATAATAGACTTTTTAACCAAAAGGAATTGTATGTGCACCAAAAACGATTAAATTTTTAACCGAAGAGATAGATTTCTAACTAGAATTAATAATATCCATCTTTAATAGGTAAATTGACAGTTAAAAAAAATTAATTTGAAGCTGAAAACGAATATTTAACTCTTTGAATCATTTTTGCTTCTAAAAGTCTCTCTATAGATTTTCGCAGTTCGGATTTCCACCTCTGGAAAATCTACAAACTCCGTGGACAAACAAGGGATGTTAAAAAATTCTGAATTTCAGGGTGGGCGAAAAATGTATATTTTCTTTGATTGGGCTAAAAGTCTATGGTCCTGAAATTTTCTCTTACTTGGATTTCATCAACTTTCAATTTGGAATTCTTGCATTTTTCATAATTATAATTAATGAAGTGATTAATATAAATATATTTACCAACAGAATGAAGTAAGACCGCTGAAGCAAAGAACAGAGTTCCGAAGACCCACATGTTTTCTATCTGGAGATTATTTGTTGAAAGAACAATATATGATTCAAAAATACAAAAGGAGTTGTTAAAATGTTTTTCAAAAAATTCCCAATCTGCACCGAATTCGTGACTTTGATAATTTGTATAACGCCTGTGTGCGAGTTTCTTACATTTTTCAAATAAAATTTTTTATATCTATAATAAAACTATGCACGTCCAAGCAAGGCAGGCATACACTAAGAAATGTTTCTTAATCTCTTTTATCGTTATTTCACATATCTAGGAGTTTTCAAAATATAAAAAATGTATGAACTTGTTTTTTAAAAAGTTGCGAATACCAAGAAATCCAAGAACTTCACCCTTTTTCTCGGTTTATCGTTTAAATTTTTGATGTGGTTAAAAATTCTACTATTTAGTTGAAAATTCAATCCTTTTGCTGAAAATGAGACTATTTCGTTGAAAAATCGTTTTTTTTACTGAAAATTTAACTAATACATTGGTAGTTAAAATTTATAACTTTCAGTTAAATATTCAACTATCTGGTTAAAATTTGACCTCTTTAATAAAAAATTCATGCATTGTGTTGAAAATTTGTGTTTTTAGTAGAAGATTGATCTAATCAGTTAAAAATTCATCTACTTGAAGTATTATTTCAACATCCCTTAAATATGAAAACAAGGAAATCGACATTTCCTAACAAACAAAATGGTGGAAGACCTGTTTAGTGTACTATTGGGTTGAAAATCAATTCGCAATAAATGTTAAATTATATCCTAGCAGTAAAACTTTCTAGATTAGTTTTAAGTGTTGCTTTGACTTCTCTTAAGGATTCAAAATAACTAGCTTAACTTAATAACTAAAAATCTTTGCAATCACTCCACATATTTTAAATGTTGTGAATTTTCTAACATACTTTGAAATCCCTTGAGGTGTTTGAAATCTCTAGGCATCCTGTGATATTTCATTAATTTCCCAAAGTCTGCAACAGAATATTTAAAACCTATCTTGAAATTTTTGAAAATACCACAAAATTTGATGAATTGCCTCGAAAATTTCGAACACTGTTGGCATGCTTTGGAATATAGTGAAATAGCTCAGAAGTATTCATATATTCTAAAGACGTCAAGGAATTTCCAGAGGATTCAAAACCTGAAATGAAATTTTCAAACCAAGAGACAAATTTTCAACAAAATGGTTGAAATTTCGACAAAAAAGCTTCCGCAGTCGAGAAAGAGAACAACATTTTGACAATAAATAATTTGAGGAGGATAGTATTTTTAACAACAAATCAAAGAATCTTATACACCTTATCCAACCCAAACAGACATAACTAAGATATCAGATTCAACCCAAACGAACATAAGCAACACGATGAATCTAAAGCAAACTAACCCGTACAAACGAAACCAAAGCAATACTTTTGAAATTAATCAATTCGATTTCAAATAATACGAAATTGAAATTCTTTCAAATTACACAAATGCAAATTGAGAAGCTTTACGAAAAATATTGAAGAATTTTGTGTCATATTTCTTGGTTGTGATTTACAAAAAAATGTACATCAGAAGACAACAATAAAAAAAGTGGTTCAAATTCATGGCACGTCATGAAGTAGTGAGATATCTTATTTTGTGCGTTTCGAATAACTGTATAATTTCTAAAATTATTTTAAAAGTATTCTTAGCTGTCACAGAAGAAAAAAATTAAGGAGGAACTTTTACTGCATTCGAAAATTTAGAGAAAATTAGAGTATTTTTATTATTATTTTTAAAGTTGATCTCGTTAGAGTTTGAAGAAGAATATCATAGAAAAATGTGCATTCATCTGGGAATACTCGATGCACCTTTAGCTTATGATTTCGCATCTGGGAAGCGATACGAAAATATTCTATATTTATTGAGAAGAGCTAGAAATAGATTAATCGAGTCAAAAACAATCTTAAGACACACATTTTAAACTTTTTTTCTATATTTTAAGTACATATAGATTAAAGACACCAGTCAGTGAGAAGCGACCAGTTAGTGACATCCTGGATAAATTTCTTCATTTATTAAAAAATTTAATTAAAGTCAAAATGTGAATGAAGATTTGAGAAAGAATAGCATTTTTCAAGATTGAATATCATATAAATATGTCCAAAGAATAACATTTTCAAAGCAGTGTATAAAAAATATTCGAAAACCGGTGCTGCCATCTAGACGCGCTCTTCTGATTTTTTTAAAATTTAAATTATCAATAAAAATAGTTCAAGGCAAGACGAATCACACCTGTAGAGCAATAATTACATTAAAATATTTTTTACTCTTCCTAATCGACATTCAAGTTTCAAAACATCGAAAAAAGTCGACTTTTTCACTATTTTCTGAGATTCATCATAATTTTCTCGACGATTTGACGATATAATGTGTGATATACGTTAATGAGAAGGTATTTTTGATATGCTCTTATGATAATATATAAAGAATATTGACATTAAAATAATTGGTATTGACTTTGAATAACAAGGAAATATTTAAAAGTGATATATTGCTCTTTAGTTGACAATAAAATCAATTTTCTGCATATAAATGATCAAAAAAAATAGTTCGAAGCAAGTGAATTTATACCTACATAGCAAAATATGATTATTATATTTTTTACCCTACCTGAGTGACCTTAAAATTTCAAAATATCGAAAAAATTCACTTTGTTGCTATTTTCTTAGAGTTAGGGCAATTTTCTTGACTATTTGGCCATGAAATGTCTGATATACGTTAAGAAGAATGTATCTTAAATATGTTGCGTCAATAATATATGCAGAATGCCAATATTAGCATCATTTTGATTGATTTTGGATCACAAGAAAATATCTAAAAATAATATATTGCTCTTTATTTTACAAAGAAATAAATTTTTGGTGTTTAGATATGGTAAAAATGTCTTCGAGTGTACCTAGATTTGCACTTGTACAGTGAAAAAGTAATTAAAATAATTTTTATCTGGACAGAATAACGCAGAGGATAAAAAATGACCCAGAATTCAATTTTTTCGCTATTTTCTTAAAGTTATACAACTTATCGCCCATGTGACCATCATACGAGTATAACATATTTCTTAAAATATATGCTGAATAAAGTCAAATAACGGAATGATCGGGACATGTTGGCTTGTAATGTCATTGAATTATCAATGTATTGTCAATAACCTACTTTTGTGTTGATTTCTGACGTTGGTTCTAATTTATGCGGCCTATTTCCGTTTCGAAACAAAATCACTTTTTGTTTTAAAAATGGGGAACCTTTTCCGACTTTTGAATCTTGATCTGATGATTCCATCCCTAACGTGAGAAGAGTAAGCTTGTCGAGATGCGGATGTGACTTCTTTTACACACCTTTCCACTGCTTGAGTATGGCATGGAAGATAAAAAATATCTTTGAAAATGAGGTGAGTTACGTTCTTGGTTGTCAATTCGCTGAGATTTTCAGTTCTCGTCGATCTAGTTAATGGCGGTTTCGAAATTTCGCACTTCTCCCAGTCGATGAGTTTCGTGCAGTCTTTTGCGTCAAAATCCAACAAAGGAACTTAGAATTTCCTTACTTTTGATTTCACAGTTGATTTTCTCGCAGAAGTTATTCGAGACACTGCGAGCTTGCCGGTTTGCTGCCGTTCGCCACATAGCATAGCGAGAAGAAGATTTTCTGGGTGAGAAAAGTAGGCATTATTTTGTATTACTTTTTAAATACATTTAGCGAGATCTTCCTTCAGGTACGCACTCAAAGAAATGCTTTTTCAGAGATGTTTCGGGACATCTTTAATAGATGGTTGACATTTAATTGCGAAACATATTGCGACATATACTCTCATGATAAATTGAAATAAAACTCTCAACTCCAATGATGGAATCTCTATCTTAATGTAAGTTTGAAGAGTTCTAGTCATCTTAGTGTACCATCTGGCGTGCAATAATTTCCCCGAACTTTTTCGAGCAAGATCTTCAGAACACTCTTCTTCTTTGATAGCATTTCATATATCGCTGATGTAACAGAAACACTGACAGCTTCAGAAAGATCTATCTCGCGAGTGCATAAAGCATTATCACACTTGCGAGCTGCAACATCGTATAGCTTTGATTTATTTGCACGAAACGCATTTAATTTGCTTTCGTACCAGGATTTATCTTTATCTCTTCCATGCGACTTTTTTAATTTCCTCAACATATCTTGATCCTATTCAACGAACTTTGCGATTATTGCTTCTGTGACAATTGGGATGGAGGTTTAATTCCATATATCCTGCAGCCTTTTTACAACTCAACGCGAAATATCAGTGTGCAGGTAATCTTCGGTCACTTAACTGACTGTATTTTCCAATGATTAGGCATTCGCTTCACAAATCCATTCTTCAAACTCAAACCACTAACAAATCACATACGATGTTTGACGAAGGTAATGCGAAAAAGAAATGATGTTTAAATTCAAGTTTTCCAGCTCTGTTATGACATACTCGTGATTAGACAGTCAAAATTGAACTGAATTTCTTTTCTGAAAAAGCAATTAGGAAAAATAAAAGGTAAACAAAACCTTGATGCATTCAAAAATATCAGCGAACCATGTTGTTTTTGATTCTGGAGATGAGCGAGCGGACCGTGAACACATAAAAATATCATCTGAAATTAAAAAATTAAAAATTTTAGATTTTGCTCATTGTTGAAACTACAAATGACTTTAGTTCAAAAATTGAACAGCATGTCTAAATTGAAAATAATGTCAGAAATTAGAATAAAATTGATACTTGAATAACTAATTCACATTATAACAAGCTAATATATGTTTCGACTATTTTTTTATTTGATTCTGTTTAGAATATATATTTATTTAGAATATATATGATGGTCACGACCAAGTGTTTCTGGCTCTTGCTTGCACGTTCGGCAGTTGGTATTGCCTACGGGCATATTCATTATGCGCTCATGATAAACTAAGGTATCTATAACGCTATCTTGGCAGGCAAAAATAAATCCCTTAGTATCCTATCTCAATCCAGCAGATTTGAGAGACATCTTGGACAGACTCATCGATAGCTCTTCTCTACGGATAATGCCGTAGAATTGACCATGAGGAGGCTTGTCGGTATGTTCTCTTAGTAGAAGCGAGTGTTCTGCTTCATGTACACGGATTTTGAGCATCAAAGGTGTTAGTGAAACTAGGCCATGTGTAGTGTCGCTGGAATTAAACGGGAGATCAAGCTCCTTTGCAGCCCCTTCCGCGGCACGGTATAAAAACCCCGCAACATGGACGACTTCATGTTGATGTACGAGTCGCATAAGAGAATCTGTGCTATTAATAACTGAACAGGCTGTAGTTAGAACCGTACATCGATGAAGACACTCTAAGCTTAGCAAACCTCTACCCCCTTCATCTCGAAGGAGGGGTATACGTTGTACGGAAGATCTAGGATGAAGACTTCGGTGAATTGTCATCATCTTTCGTGTGCCGCGGTCAAATTGCTTCAACTCATCGACGTTCCATTTTACTGCAACAAACGTGTAGAGCAGTACAGAAACGGCCAGAATATTGGTCGCCTGCATCTTATTCTTCCCAGATAATTCGGAAGCCCAAATTTGTCTGAGAATTTGGCGATACCTTTTTCCAAGTGTCGTTTTTAACACACGCACATCTTGTGTTACCGCTTGCGGTATTCTCAGATATGCATATGTTTCTCCATAAGCAAGATATTGAATGTTATTTCCACCGATGAGTTGAAGAATCTGATTCCCACGCGATGATGTATTTTCCGGTCTTCCTTTCTGTAGATGGACGCAGGCACACTTGTCCAATCCAAAGCTCATGCTAATTGCTTAAGTGTACCTATTTACCGCCGCCACAAGGTTGTTAAGGTCATCTTTTGAAGAGGCAAAGAGTTTAAGCTCATCCATGTATAAAAGGTGGTTAACCTTAAATTCTCTTCTGTTCAACGGTCCACATAGGTATCCAGAGCTTTTGCCTTGGAGCACAATAGATAGAGGCAAGGAGCTTGACAAGTAGCCCATGGTTCGTGTTATCGAATGCCTTTCGGTAGTCAATGCAAGCCATGGATAGATTGCGTGACACGCAGTTCAGATTCCAACGATCAATATCTTCAGGGAGCAAATCAGGGATTTTTATTATTATTATTATTATTATAGGATTAAAAACATAATTTGGAGTCTTCTGAGTATGAGATATGTGACTATATTCAATTGAAAATTTAGTTGCTGTTTTACATAACCTTGACTTTTATCAATGAGATTCTTCTGATTACTTTCAATTTGAAAATCTATTGGCTGTTTTGCATATAGTAACTTCTGAACTGTTTCGAGAAATGTACTAGAAGTAATTTTAGAGGCAGCTGAACATTATTATGGGGCTGGAACCATAACCTGAAGTTTTTTCAATGTGAATCTTGAGACTGTCTTCAATTCACAAATATCTTTCGGTACTTTAATTTCTAGGATCAGAAATATCAGGAATCTATTATTCGAGTAGCAGAATAATCTAGAACCTAAAATACGAATAGCAAAAACAACTAGTACATAAAATTCGAGTAGCAAAAAAATCGGAAAGCCATTATTGCTCTAGCAGATTAATCTAGAACTCCGAATTTGAGTAGCAGAAATATCCGGTAGTTTATTTTTGAGGAGAAGAGAACTTGGAAATCTATCATTTTTGCACTAGATGAAACTAGAAATTTGAATTAAGGTAAAAGAAAAATTCACTACTACAATTTGGAGGAGCAAAAAATCGAGCATCTTTTATTTTCGTATCAGAATAATGGGGATTTTTTAATTCAGGTAGCAAGAAAGTGTAGTTCTTCAATTTCGAGTAGGAAAAGAATCCGATAATTCATTTTCGAAGAGGAAAAAAGTGGACTCTATTATTCGTGTAGCAGAATAATCTAGAACTATGAAATAGAGTAGCAGACAATTCAGCATTTTAATTTTGAGTAGCAAAAGAACCCAATACTTTATTTTCGACACTCAAAGAAAAAGTTTCCTTGAATCAAGATCATCGTCCTGTTGCCAGTTTTGTTTTGAACGACGTAAATCTATTCTTTACACAAACTGAATTATTTGTCTGCAAGGTTAGGTGAAATGAGTCACATAAGGAAAATTTTTGATGCAAAAGAATTCTAGTTGAGACAAAACGAAAATCCGTAAATTTACCGCCAGGAATTAGTGAGTTCATAGGTCTGAATCATCTTTATATTGTTTGAAGTTATTCTCACACTTTCAGCAAGTTTTCAGTTACGGGAGGTTGATGCGTTCCACGCGGGGGTAGTTGTTTGTGACATGTAATACTGACCATAGAAAAGCAAAATAGAGCGAAAGTCTTCCCTAAGTGTGTTTTATGAATATTATTCATTATTTTGATGCGTTCTATATAAGCATGTGTAATTTCCATCTACATACATTTACGCGGAAGGATATTTTTCGGGGGAAATTATAAAAGGGGTGAATTGTCAAGTTTTTAGTAATAAATTTGAAGTTCTGAATTATCCTTACGTCGTTTGAAGTTGTTTTTATACTTTTAGAAGAGTTTTGATCACGAGGGATAGATATGTATTACTTAGGGGTAGTTTTTTGTACAGGTATTACATATGTCATCGGATTGAGTACCTCTTTGTTTTTTTTGGTCGCCCTTTTCTGAGATACCACTTTTTGATTTCAATTGTGACAAAATCGATAACAATGATCGGATTACAAATTTCGACTACTTTTTTGGTTGCCCCCTTCAGTTACGAAATTTAAGATATTGTTTCTTGATTCTAATCACGACCACAGCTTGTTGGAAAGGGGTAGGGGTTTGACCAACATTTTTTTCGTACACGGTTACAGGGATGCCTTCTCGTCTTCATAAGTCGTGGTCGTAATTTTTGAGTCGCAAATCGACGATAAAGTGTGATATATACATTGAGCGTTCCATCCAAAGCGTCAAAAGTTAAAAACTAGCAAAAAGTCTCTGAAGTTATTTGGCCTTACGCTAAAATGCGTGACCGTCCCTTCCGTATGCTTTGAGCGTGCTTTTTATTGGTACCGACAGTGTTTGCAATTCGAAAAAAATGTAATTTTTTCAAGTTTTAACATTAAAAATTATATTTGCAGGTATTTTCATGTCAATTTTCGTAAACAGCACATCAAAATGCATCAGCACACAAGATTTTAAAAAATGTTGTGAGCATAACATTTTTCTTTTTAAAAACGCGGTTTTCAAATTTTTTACCTTAAAATTTTTTGTTCTTTTTTTGCTTTTTTGACAGCATATTTGTAATCAGTGCATTAATATACATCGCTACACGCTTTTCGCAACTTCACTCCTGTGACAAAAAAAAACAGCCGGTAACGAGCAATCTTGCCGGCACCGGCAGGCTAGCCATTACGATTCGTTGAATGTGAAAGAAGGAAAATCGAAAATTCATAATCAGCAGAATCACGGGAGACTTCATGATCATGTGATTGGAGACGAAAATTGAAAAAGGATAGACCTGGGATACATATTTATTTGAAGGATTATTTTAACATCCAGTAAGGATTAAAGTGTGGATGTATTTTTTTCAGCGTTGGATCGTCAATCCCAAAATAAGTAAAGAAAAAACATCCAGTTTTTTGCATTCTGAACCACATGAGTAGGTATTGACTTTATGTAAAATTTGCCTAAATCGGTTTTCATCAACCCTTCACATTGTGAGACCCCTTGAGTAAGAAAAAATGATTTTTAGGAAGGGGTCTGTCTGTCTGTAGCCTGTCTGTGGACTGTAGGAAAGATAGTTTTAAAAAATGATCAGATTGAATTGAACTTTGTCTCACTTTTTAAAGGCCTAAAAGAAAAAGACAAGTTCGATAGCTTGCTATTTAGGATCAAGATTCAAAAAGTTAGAACATTTTCAAAATTTTCGACATAATATTTTTTCATGATTTAAAAATTCTACGTCACAGCATTACCAAAGTCTAAAAACATACACAAAACTGAACATTTCAGGCCAAACAACGCACGATATGAAAAAAAGTTCCGAAAAGAAAAAGGTTGATTTTTGAAAGCCATACAAGATTATCGTAACATCTTTTCATTGATTAAACATTTTCTTATGGATTAGAAATTCATCTTTCATGAAGCGAAATTTATGTTTTTTGCTTGAAAATCAATTTTCTGTTTTTTTTTTCAATTGTTATGTTGAAAATTCAAATTTTGAGTTTGGTTGTTAAAATGAATTTCTAAAAATTCGTATTTCTGTCTTATTAATTTTATTATTTTGTTTAGGTTCAATCTTTTTAATACAAAAATCCGACGGATTGGTCGAATTTTCATTAGAAATATTAATTGCTTAACCAAGAAGAATAATTTTCAACAAAAAGTATTAATTTTCAATAAAATTCATATCTTTTCAAAGAAATATTTCGAATATCCAAGTTTAGTCGACAAAGATTTTTTCAATGAAAAGAGGAAATATGCTTTAACCGAATTTTTCAATTTTTCAGTTAAAATGTAAATTTTCTACGAAACGTTTGAATTTTCAATTCGCAAATATAAATTTTCCCTAAAAAAAGTGAATCCATAACCAAATAGTCGGGTTTTCCAACAGAAAAGACGAATTTTCAACAAGAAGGGTAAACTATTAACAAAAAAGAATAACCCTCCGCAAAATATTTGAAATTTGAACAAAATAATACAATGCATAGCCAAAGAAAGGAGATTCTTCATCCAAAAATGTAACAGACTTTTAAGCCAAAAAGAATTATCTGTGTGCCAGAAATAATTTTATTTTCACAAAGATATGGATTTTGAATGAAATTATAAATCTTCAACTGAAATTGTTAAATTTTAAGTCGAAAAAATAAATATGAAGTCGAAAAAACGAATATTCAACTCTGAAAATTATTATTTTTTCTAAAAGTGTTTCTATAGATTTTCTGCAGATTATTCGGTGGACGAACGATATTTAGTGCAAAATAAAAAGAAGTTGTAAACTTGTTTTTTACAAAATTTGCAATCTCTGCCAAAGTCGTGAGTTTGATAATTTGTATAACTGCTGTGTACGAGCTCTGTACATTTTTCAGCTAACATTTTTTTTACCTATAATAAAACTATGTACCTCTAAGAAATGCATGCGCGTGCTGAAAATGGTTTTTTTATCTCTTTGGCTGTTATAGAAAAGTTATAGTAATATTTTTATATTTTTTTAAAATTATTCCATATAGGTCGAAGTTTTTAAAATATAAAAATGTATGAGCTTTTTTCTTAAATTCTAAATCTCAATCAAAGTCCTGAGTTTGAATGTTTTCGAAAATTCTATTTTTGATTTCTAAAAAATATTTCCGATAAAAATTTGTTCATGTGTAATAAAACAATGCACTTCTAAAAATGGCAAGCGCGTGTTACAAAATTTTTCTAATTCTCTTCCGTCGTTATTCAAAAGTTTTAGTAACCTTTCGATTTTTTTACTTTATTCCATATAGCCACCAGGTTTCAAAATATACAACATTTATGATCTTGTTTTTGAAAAATTCACAATATCTGCCAAAGTGGTGTTATATTCAAGAAATTTCCCCCTCTTCTTGATTTTTTGTTTAAATATTTGATTCGTTTATTAATTCTACTATTCGATTCAAAATTTAATTCTTTTGTTGAAAATGAAACTATCTCGTTGAAAGGTCGTTTTTCGTGAACTGAAAATTTACTGTCTTTCAACTAAAAACATAAATATTGCATTTGTAGTTGAAAACTGATCTTTTTTAGTTAAAAATTCAACTATATCAACGTAAATTTATGAAACGTCCCCTTGAAGGAAAAACAATTGGATTCATCCTCAGGGACTATTTTAACATATCTTTTAGATCCACCCCAGGAATTCGGCATTTCTTAACAAACCAAATCACAAAAGGTTTGTTCAATAAACTACTGGGGTCTAAAATCAATTCACAATAAACTTAGTAATCATATCCTAGCAGCCAAAATATCTACATCCGTTTAAAGGGTTGCTTTAACTTCCTTCAAAGAATCAAGAAAGAAAGTCGACTTTTCCTAACAACAAAATATCTGCGGAGATTTAATGATTATACTATTGTGCTTGAAATTTAATTCACAACAAACGTGGTGAACATACCCTAGCAGGTTAAGCCTTTGAAATAATTGTAAGGCTTGCCTCAACATCCCGTAATTATCCAAGCGATGTATTCGAATGTCCTACAATGCAAAATCACGGAAGATTTTTTAATTATGCAATCTGCGTCAGAGATCACTTGAAATTAAATTTGAAAGCCTCATCTAGTAAGAGAAGTTTTTCTATATATGCAAGTTTCAGAGCTTTCAGCCCACATAGCACACTAACCGAAAAAACCTGGTCTGTCCGAGGTTTGGACCCATACTTTTCCCGAAAAAACCTGGGACAGACATGGTTTTTTCGGGAAGTGTGCTATGTGGGCAGGGCGCGCAACTGTTCGCTCTCGCGCTTCTCAATCAAGTATCTACCTCAATTTTATCAAAAATGTGAACTTTTCTTCATTATGTTCAACACTACTATATCAAACGTATATAACATTCATT
Organism: Andricus quercuspetiolicola; assembly: GCA_035222095.1. NCBI lineage: Eukaryota > Metazoa > Arthropoda > Insecta > Hymenoptera > Cynipidae > Andricus > Andricus quercuspetiolicola. The sequence goes on along the minus strand of JAWWEA010000123.1, from coordinate 11,280,325 downwards.
TCTGTACCTCAGCCTAGTATTGCTTGTTCAGATGTTGCAAAATAAAGTACAAGTTTTCTTTTTGATGATTACTTTAATATTTGTTTCTTATTTGGTATTAAATTTAATTCTCAGCTAACCTGGAGAGTGTATTATTTCAATAAATTTATACTATCGTGATAAATAATATGCATTGATATTAAAGCACACGTATCTTCGTTTTCTTGTTTTTGTAATTGAAAAAAGTGCGCATCTTGTAAGAAAAAAAACAATTTTGTTATTAAACATTTTATCGCAACTTGCTCCCTTTTTTATAATGTAAATTTGTTTATTTTCAATGGATATTCTTGACAATATAAACCAAGAATTCACTTCCGAGTGCAAAGTGGTTCTTAGCAAATTTGTAGATATAATGTAGGTAAAAAAATTTTTTAAATAAAACGATATTGTAGCTTGTGTCCTTTTTCCAAAAATTTAGTTTCTCGTTTTTATTTTTAGTCTACTTTTGTTAGGTGAATAAATTTTGTTTATTAGTTCTTTTTCGTATCTTGAGTACTTTTCAAAAAGTTCAATTTTTTATCTTTGATTTCATTTTTTACGATCAAAGCCAAAACTACGCGTTCCATCAGGAAGTAATTCATAACAAATTTGTAACCATTTTCGGGTAAAACACTTTTGTCTTATTATGTTTATTCGTAGCTTGTGTATTTTGTCCAAAAATTAAAGTTTTTTTCATATTAATATTATTTCTTTACGAATAGGACAAAAAGCACGTGTCCTATAAAAAAGAAATGAATAACGAATCCGCAGATGTTTATTGGGTAAATAATTTTTATCAATTGATCTTTTTCTGTATCTCGCAATTTTTGACAGCAAAATGAAACTTTTAATTCTTTATTACTTTTTGTGCGATCAAAATTCGAATGTTCCATTTTTAACAAAAAATCTAAAAGTTATTATAATAAGCTTTTAGGACTTTCAAAAAAAAAAAAAACGTTTTTGTTGTCTTGCCTTTACTTAATATCGGGCGTTGTTTGATTTACAATATTCACTTCCGTTTCTTTCATTTTTTTATTTTGAAAATGCTATAACTCTGTTAACTGTATTGTAATCGAAGAAAGTCGACAAAATAAATAGTTCGCCTTTCTTAGCGCTATGAACAGAAGTACATAGAATTTTCAAATCTTGAACAAAATGGTCTCGCAAATATTCAAAATTCTGTAACTTATTGATTTTATATCCAAAGCTGCTGGCTAACGAACTGGACCTTCAGTTTCTGATACTTAAAGAGTGTACCAAAAGCCAATCTATTGCACTAATTTTTTTTTAAGTCATCGTTTTTACAGACAGACAGAAATAAAGACATACAAACATACATACAGACATGCAGACATACAGACAGAGACATTCGCACAAATTTGTTTTTCGGGTTCAGAGGGTCTCAAGACGTGGACATTTGACAAAAAAAGGGGAGGAGCGGGAAATCAAATTTAACAAAAATCTAATACCTTCTCTGATGGGAATACAAAAAGAGAAATCTCGATGTTTACATTCTCATCCTAATGTGAAGGTATTGGTTTTATGTTAAGTTTGACTCAGTCGGTTTTCATCAAATGTCCACGTTTTGAGACCCCCCGAGTCAGAAGAAAACTATTTTAACGAAGCTGTCTGTAGTCTGTCTGTAGTCTGTCTGTAGAATGTAGGCACAATAATTTACGACAAAATGATCACATTGGATTGAGGTTTAGCACACTTTTTGAAGGTCTAAAAGAACAGGACAAGTTTGTTAGCCAACTACTTTGGGTGAAAATTTAAAAAGTTAGAGCATGTTCAAAATTTTTTAGCTAATCTTTTTCAAGATTTGAGAACTCTGTGTACAGATGTTCATAGTACTCGGAAATTTGCAAAATTTATTCTCACGACTTTCTTCGATAAAAAGAAAATTATCCGAGTTATAGCATTTTCCAAATCCAAAAAGAAAAGCAAACCAAAACAAACATTTCAAGTCAAACAACTTACGATATGGGAAACAGTCGAGATAAAAAAGGTGATTATTGAAAGCCCTACAAGAATGTTATAAAAACTTTATTAATTTCCTTGACAAAATAAAAATTCTATTTTTTGGTCAAATAATGCAAGATACGAAAAAAGATCAATAGACAAAAATCGTGCACCCAAAACAGGTATACAAAAAATTGTTATGAATTACTTTTTGATTTGACGCATAGTTTTTGTTTTATTCGTAAAGGACAACATGAAAAATAAAACCATACATTTTTTGTATAAAGGACACAAGCTACGAAACAAATAAATACGCAAAAGGTGTTCACCGAAAAAGAAGCGGCAATCTTGTTATATTTCATTTGTTGATCAGAAGCGTAGTTCTTCATGTAATCGTGAAAAATGACATTACAAATAAACAAATTAAACTTTTGGACTAAAAGACACAAGACACAATAAAATGTTTACTAAGATAATTTTTTTTTAAATTAGAACCGAAAATTTGTTTTTGTCCTTTTTTTCTCAGGACACACATGATGAGAATGTGTTCGTTAAAGCCGAAAGAGCTTTAACCATAGACAACTTACAATCACTTAGTTTTCGATGGTTTGACCTTTAATTTTGAATGTTTTGTGCACAAATGTGGGGGACATACAATGACCATGCGCGAAGTGCGACATACATATAGTATCGAGCGAGCACATTATTTAAAATGAATTTAATGTATTTTTTATAACACATGCATGATTTCAGCCCTTTTTGATGCCTATTAAGCGGCGCTAAACCTCTACTTTTTACTCCCTGCAAAGTGACGTCATGTATGAATAATGAAAAATTATATATATGTAAGCTCGCATTTTGTGAT
>JAWWEA010000123.1:8995848-9007624 GCA_035222095.1 Andricus quercuspetiolicola | reverse complement strand
TTATTTTGTACAGGAAAATGTATAAAACAATTGAAAAATATGCATAATTTTGTCCAACTATATATCACTTTTCACAGAAGAATTAAATTGTTTAGCAAAAAAGATTAGTTTTCAATAAAATGGTTGAATCCTCAACCGAAACAGATTAATGTTCAACCAAACAGTCGCACTGACAAACAAAAAATGTCAAGGTTGTGCTAAAAAGGCGAATTTTCAACAAAAAAGTTAAATTTTCAACTAAAAGGGATGACTTGTTAACCAAATTATCAACCAAATAATTTACTTTTGTGAACCAGATAATCAAAATTTAAAACTAAAAAGTAATCACTCTCTACCAAAAATATAATAGTAGACTTTTCAATTAAACCTAATGATCTGTCAAATGCAAATACATAGATTTTTTATTATGTTTTATTACACTTGGTATCCCATTTAAGTAACACCAATTTAAGTCATTCCTAAGATTCAAATCTTCCGCATTCCGGTGATGTGAGGAATTGGAAATACTTCACACGGCACTGAATGCTCACGTTCGATGCTAGCGAATTTTGTGTTCAAATTAAGTGAAGGTGATTCATGACCATGTCCGAAACAGCACTTAAATTGGACCTCTAATGTAAATTGAGCTGGTTCAGAGGAATGAGGATTTGTAGATTTCAGAAGAATACCTCACGTTGTTTTTATATGACTCAAAATGTAACTGTAATGATTTTGTTTTGCTGAGTAGCGCAGGAGAGACTTGACCAAGCGCGACATCCTACAATTGCCTAAAACGTGTATTTTATTGGTCTTTAAAAATTGTAAACAAATATTTTCATACGTGCTTCGATCCCTTAGTGTAATGTTTCAAGGTTAAAGTGAACAATCCAAATCTTGTAGAAGATATCCTGTAATTAATAAATTTGCGAAGGACTGGCATGTTAGAAGCGGTTGTGAGAACGTACTCGCTGACAGGTGGTGAAAGTATTTTACAGAATCTGTGTGGAAGGTGTGGGTGGAGTGTAAGGGTGAAAGCCTTGGAGGTGAGTAGGGTTGAGAGAGGTGAATTGGGGAGATAAGAGTTAATTTTCAGCGTAGTTTTGAGGTGGAATTTGGTAAAATAAAAAGAGTGAGGTTAGGTTGACAAAAGATCGGGAGAGTCTGTGGCAGGAGTTTGGGCCTTCGAGGGGGACAAGGGTGGCTCTCTTAGTGTTTGGGGAAATAAAGGGAGAGAAACGGGTATTTGTAGGGTCTGAGAGGGTGTAATTAAGAGGGACAAAAAAAATTTGGGAAGTTAGTCGACAACAGTCTTTAGAGTCATCTGTTGTTTGCGTAAGGTACTGCATGGAGAGGTCTCAGTTACCGACGGAAGGGCGGGAGAGCGCGTGGCACGGTGCCGAGCAGCGCGTCAAGGAATCGAAAAAATCGGGACTGCGAGAACGGACGAAGCGAGAAGGCGAGAGAGAGAGCGTCTAGCACTTGTGAGGTGGATGGTTTCTTGAGGAGGAAGAAAAACAGCCAAGAGAGTCCATAGAAAAACGCGGTAGGGAGTCCGTACAAAAGAAGCGTAAGAACGCGTAGGCCCCCCACCCGCCTAGCAAAAATGGTGGGGCATTCAGAGAAGGAGGCATTTTGGATGCTGATAAGCATGATCAGGGGATTGAGGGAAGACCTAAGGGGTACACAGGAGCAAATGGAACGTATGAGGGAGGAGCTGATGGTTAGAGATGAGAAATGTGAAAAGAAGGTGAAAGAGCTTTGGCAGAGAGTAGAAGTTTTAACAGGCAGGCGGCGCCAGCGGAAAAAGAAAAGGAAGGCAAAATGAAGTAGCTGGAAGAGGAGATCAGAGGGTGTGAGGAAAGTATGGGAAAAAGGCTTGCGAAGGTGGAAGGCTGGTCGAAAGTGGAAGCAGGTGACAGGCGGGAGGGTGAGAAGAAAGTTATTTGCGAGATGACGGAGAGCATGATCGAAGAAAAAGTAAGAGAGCGTAGGAATAGAAAGGAGAGGGCAGATAGCGAAAGTATAGGGGCAATAGAGTTAAGGATGGAGAGAAGAGAGAAGGCAGGCAGGATAAAGAATATTATGATAGAAGGATTGAAGCTGAAGAGCGAGGAAGAAACGGAGGGCGTAAAAGCGCTGCTGCAGTGCATAAGGTGGGCCAAAGGCAAGGAACGGAACTTCAGGCTGGAGGGTAGAAAGGAGGAGGAAGTGGTGGTTGTGGAACTGGCGAGCTGCGAAGAGAAGTTGGGGGGTAATGCAAAATAAAAGTAGGATACCGGATAAGAAGGTTTTTATCAATCAGGATTTCACAGAGAAGGAAAGGAAGGTGCAGAGAATGCTGAAAGTCAGGGCTAGCAGGGAGAGGAGTAAACAGAGAGCGGTGAAGGTAGGGTATCGGAAAATAGAAGTAGATGAGAATATGTGGGTGTGGGACAAGGAGGAAGAGGTGTTGTAGAAAATGCAGGGGAATTCATTTCGTAGGAAGTAGGGGGTGTGGTGAATCAGGGTGGAGGAGTAGTGAATGTGATTAACTGGAACGTAGCAGGGGTAAAGAAAAAGGATAATGAGTTATGGAGGTATATCCAGGATTTCTATGTGGGCCTAGCAGAGACGTGGGTAGAGAGAAAAGAATGAGATAGAATAGAGCCAAAGCTGCAAAGGAGGTATAGGTGGATGTTCCAGGAGGTGATCTGGGTGAGGAAGAAAGAAAGGGTTAGCGGCTGAATTATAACGTGGTGAGGGATGGATTAGGGGAAGAAGTTCATGGAGAGGGAGAGGAGAAGGGCGTGCAAATGAGGGCAGTAAAGATAGGAGGGATAAGGTGTAAGTTTGTAACAGTGCATAATAAGGTTAGGATAGAAAGGATAAAAGAAAGTGTGAAAGACTTTATAGGCAAAAAAGGGGAGGGTATAATGGTACTGGGGGGAGGGGGATTCAATGCAAAGTTAGGAAGGGAAGGTGTTATGTACAGGGAAGGAGAGAGCTTCGAAAGTAAATCGAAAGATAAGATAATAATTAAGGAGTGGGAGATTCTAAGAGTTTGGATGGAGGATAGTAGATAGGCGGCTGCGAATTGTATGGTAACAGAAGATGAAGACGAAGAATATACATACGTAAGTAAGGTAGCGTTATTGGTGATAGACTATGTAGTCATGAATGTGCAAGGGTGGGAGGAGACGGAGAGATTCGCAGTAGAAGGAAGGGTAGAATCAGATCATTAGCCGTTAGTGTGGTGGTTAAGGGGGAGAGCGGCGGAAGGCGAGGTCACGAAGAAGTGTCAATGGGGGACGGTGAGCTAGACGAGGGAGGCGATAGAGAAGTATCAGGAGCAGTTAGGGAAGGTACAATTAGAAGGAGCGTCTGTGGAAGAGATTTGGCAGGATTTGAAAGAGAAGGTGAAACGCTGTGTGCAAAAAAAGGTATTTTGAAAGAAGGAAAAAGGTATGGTGAAGCCGTGGTGGGATAGAGAATGTAAGAAGTTGAAAAGGAAGATGAAGCGGATGTATATGAAGTGGAAAGAGGAAGCTGAGAAACGAAAGGAGTACATTGAAATGCGAAAAGGGTTTGGGTTGATGTGTAAGAAAAAAGAGCAGGAGAAGGACAAACATCTGGAAGAGAAATTCGGGAGTGTTAAGATAGACGGCCACGTATGGAAGATAATAACTAGGTATAAGAAACGTAGGGTGGGGATAAGGGAGAAGATAGGTAGCGAGGAGTGTAGGGAATTTTTTGAAGAATCATGTCAGGGCTCAGATTCACGGGAGAGAGATCGGGTGAGTAGGTAGGAGGGAGGTCTGAACCAATAGGGCTGGACGAAGTGGTGAACGATCGGTGGTTGTTCAGCACACAAGAGGTAAGGGAGAGGCCGAAGGGATAATGAAGAAAGTATGGAAGGGGGAGGGATTCCCAAGAGGATGGAGGGAGGGGTTGATTGTGTCACTGTATAAGAAACGGGATGAGAATAGGCAGGAAAATTATAGAGGAATCACGCTAATAAATATCGCGTGCAAAATATAAGCGAAGGTTTCAGCGAAGAGGCTGGGGAAGGATGGCGAGGCGAAAGGAATATTGCCGGAGACGCAAGCGGGCTTTAGGGAGGGCAGGAGCACTATCTGCAATATTTACGTCTTGCAGCATCTGTTAGATAGAAAATTAGCGGCAAAGAGTTCGAATGTACACACGTTTTTTGTAGATCCAAAAGGCGCGTTCCCTTCGGTGGATAGGGGGTGCTTGTGGGAGACGATGAAGAAGAGAGGAGTGGAAAAAGGCCTGGTCAAGAGCGTTAGGAAGGTATATGAGGAGACGAATGATAGGGTGAAAGGGAAGGAGTGAATTTCGGAGGGTTTCTGGATGGATAGGTGGTTGAGGCATGGGTATCCACTGAGTTCAATGCTTTTCGCGATTTCAATCGCGGATATGGAAAGTAAACTAGCGGCCGGACTGGTAGGAGAAGCTAGGGTAGGAGGGATTAGGATATGATCACTCGCGTGTGCAGATAACACAGAGCTGTTAGCAAAGAGCGAGGAGGCATTAAAGGAGATGATGAAGAGGTTGACAATATACCTTGACAAGAATAGGTTAGAGCTGAATGCCGAAAAGTCCAAGGTTATCGTGTATAGGAAAGGAGGTGGAAGGGATAAGGGAGGTGAGTGTAAGTGGAAGGAAAAGGCAGTGCAGGAGGTGAGAAGGTTTGTGCACCGAGGTTTGCTGCTTTGGAGGAATAAGGGAGTGGATGCTCATATGAAAGAGAGAGTGAGAAGAGCAAACGAGCTGATAAGGCAAGTGTGGGGGCTGGGAAAGGACTTATGTGCAGATGATTTCCGCAGAAGAATGAAATTGTTTGAATCGCTAGTGATGAGTGTCTTACTTTATGGTGTGGAGGTGTAAGGGTGAAAGGAAAGTAAGGAGGTAAAAAAGATACAGGAGAGGTATGTGAGGTGGACACTGAGGTTAGAAATGAACACGCCTAATTATATTTTCAGGAGGGAGACGGGGAAAACAGGTTTAGGAATCACAACGGGAAGTCGGTCGTGTAAATATGAGGAGAAATTTTGGGAAGGGGGGAAAGTAGGCTGATGTGCGGACATGAAGTGTTTTAATAAGTTCTGGCTTTCTAGGGAGAAGAGAATGCGCGAATTGTGCATGAAGTGGGATGCAACAGTGGAACACTTGTTGGAGGAGCGCGAGGAGGTGGAAAGGAATGGGATAAGCATAGAGGTATGATGCATGAAAGGGGAGTTAAAAGGGCAGTGGCATGGATGAAGGGGGGATGGATTAAATGGTAAGATTTTAAATAAAGCGGAATATAAATATTGTAAATATTGGATAGTTATGTATTAGTTATAAGACGCTAAGGCAGAGTTTGGCGATGCGAGGCAACGCAAGAAAGAAGGGTCATGCGTTCTAGACGAGGCGAGGAAGGCAAGACGATAAGAGCGAGCGGTCTTAGAGATAAGGTGTGGACGGATGTTAGTTTTTAGGCGTTTCTTTCAAAACAATTGTGTAAAAATGAAAAAGTGAGGAATTAAATTTTTCAAGGCCGTCAGGCCGAAAAATGAACGTTTATCTAATAAATTTGCGTTCAATAACGTAATTTTGCATCCAACTTTGTAAGCATATATCTCTCTTGTAATTAAAATTTTTCATAGAAATTATATATCGCTGTATTCTCTAAAATGTAGTGTAATGATTTTATATCAATTGAAATAATGAAACAATTATTTCTAAAATTTCTGTGACATTGAGCGCAGGAAATAATGTTGGGGAGACTTGACCAAGGTTTTCAGGTGAGAGTTGACCAAGTGGACACAAGCTGATTACATATGTTTTTCTTCCTATAAAGTCATTAGTTGCAATTCACGTGTGTTCCGGACTCATAAGCCGTTAGATAGTTAGTGTAACTTTGCAATAATAGTAGAAGTGATAATATCGATATTAATACTGAAACAAAAAACGTCTGAAAATCTAGCAGCGCGAAAAAAGAAAGAAGTGAAAGAAACCTAATTCCAAGGAAAACTGATCCCACATCCCCCTATATTTTCATTACTTTGCACTTTGACATAATTTTTCAATAAATGAACCGATAATGAACAATTGTGAGCCTTGATACATTTATTATTACGATCATTAAAAAAAATTAATCCGCGTGGTCAAGTCTCCTTAATCCTTGGTCAAGTATCTGCGAAGTGAAGAGATTAGTCCAAGAAAAAAAGATTGCAAAAACACTTACATAACTTAAGAAAAATTAATTTGAAATTCTCCGAAAATCCATAAATATGCACAAGACTTTTGCACATCATATTTCAGTGCCTTTTGTTATATTGAATACTCTTGTCGAATTTTACGTAAGTTCAACTGAAAACATGGACAAGTCTCCTCACTCTCCCCTAATTGTACCAAGTTGTGCAAAAAAATACGTAACTTACTAAACGCTGGCTGGGAACCACTACTCGAAGGAGCTTCTTTACGTAGAGACAATTTTGGATTAATTTTATTGCTTAGCGAACTTGATTCTGCAGGGGAAAAAATAGAAATAGATAAATTTGTAATTCTTAATGCTTACACTGATTTACAGATGCGAGACACCGACTAGATGGGGTTTAAGGGAGCACCCCCGATAATAGAATTACAAATGAGAATCGTTTGATAATTGGATGACAGTTGTATTAAAATGTACTGAAGCCTTTGTTAAAATTTTGGAACCTTTCAGAGCTTTATAATCAAAAAATCAATGGTCGAAAATAATATGTGATCAAATCAGAAGACACACTTTTTGTAGTATGTAAAAAGATTGGGAAATTAAAAAATTCTGAAATGATTCTGAGATGTATAGAATGTTTTTCCAAATCCATGTATATCATAATCTATTTGATTCATTTTTCTGTTCTTTTTTTATCCAATAAGCCTTACTTTCCGACATGTCGAGATTTTATTATTTACGATTGAGCGCTCAACTGAATACTGTCGAGTCGAGCGCACAGGCGAGTAAAGTGCTATGGTTGAGCGATCGAATCAACTTTTTTGTGAGAAAAGCACGCCTCACGCCCAGTAAATATATTATTCAACAATAAATCTGGTTGAAAATCAGATTTAATTGATTTATATGTATATGTCGCAGCACCTTCCGACAGTTAGTGTAATAAAAGAGAGTTTCACTATCTCTCTAACTATTTTAGCCATTTTATGAAACAAATGAATTACCACTGAGCCTATGGTGTAACAAATTTCAATAAATATAACTTTAAGGAATCATCACTTAACCCTAGGTTTTAATTGTTTTTAAAATAATACTATTTTATAAAATCAAGGGAACATTCTGAGGAAGCAAGCATAGGGATTTCATCAACAATAAATTCGTAAGCGGCGACACCGTATAAGTTAAGATAGTTCACGCGCGCTAAAATTCGTCCAAAAGCTTAAACTCAGCCAGATCCAAAACGTTATTGCGTTTCTCCTGACCTTTCGTCAAAACTTATGATTGGGTTTGTACACTTTTAGTCGTAACACAAACAAACCTATAATATAGGTATACATCGCATGCTAGTTAAGCAATAAGCGTGGCATTGAAACTAGATAATTTTCTTCTACAAATACAGAGTTGATCTATGTGTATTAAAAAAATGTAACTCTAGTACTTATTGAGTTAAATGAGGCAATTTAATTTCGAGACTAGGTGCTGGTTCCAACGCCCTCAAAATAAACTGTCTTTATTCTTTAAACATTTCTTAGATCAAATGAAACGTTTCGTAATTTCGTAAATAAATTCAATGAAGCGATAATTTTATTTGACTGAACTCTGAGGAAAAAGTATGATTGACACTAAAATACCTTATCACATATTTCGTTTAAATCTTCGCCAATGTTTTTAGGTATAACATAAATAACTTAATCTTGAGGCCAAAGATAAATAAAACTACCGAACATATACATATATTATCCACATTGAAATATTCCATAAGTGAAAATTAACGAAACTAGAATAATTCAGAAATTGAAAAGTTACAAAATTGTTAAATTCCCGATGTGTTAAAACTAAAATTTTCCAACTTGTAACTTTGTATATTAATAATTTAGTAATTAATAAATTAGTATATGTTTGATGTTATTTCATTTTGGGTAATTAACAATTTCCATATATAAAATAAAATATTATCATAACAGATAAAAAATATTAACATTTCATTTTTTTGAGAATTTACTGATTCTGACTCAAATAATTTCGGGAATATTAAGATTCGGCATTCCTAAAATTCTGGTTTAAAAATTTCGTTATCATACAACTTCAGCAATTTGAAGTGTCTGAATTTTTTCAGTTTCGTAAATTTTTTACGAGCTATTTCGGTTTCGTTATTAAGTATTTTTAGCAGTTTTCGATAGTATCTTTGGTAATTTGAAATTTCCGAAAATTTCGTTTTGGTAAAATTTACTATTTCTGGGACTATATTGTTTCTTTACTTTCTTATGCAATTCAATGAAATAGAATAAAATGTCGGAAAAAATCGACTAGAAATGTTCACTAATTGATTTGTGACCGAAATCACCCCAAAATTAGTCAATGTGTACTCTAATTGACTTAAGTCAAATAAACTAGTGATTTTTTTTTACTCTATTAGCTAAATACTACAGTATTACTTATTAATTGGTCAAAAACGTAATTACTAGTTCATTTATTATATTATTTGTGAAATTTTTTATTTTAAGAAGGCGAGAATTCTCTTCAGGTGATGCTTCATGGGGATTTGTAATTGTAGACTTAAAATAATGTGATTCTCCGCAATTCATGATTTCAATCTAGGTAGGATGAGTCCTAGAGAATTCAGAATTTCTGTTAAATTGAATATTAAATTTAGTTCTTGTGAAAATGTACAAAAACCGCAATAAATCTATCTAGAATCTTTTACAATATATTTCTTTCTTGTTTCAGCTTGTAACATTCGTCCTTGCACAATATTACAATACCACCGCTTACGATTTCAGTGCAAAGTGTCTATTTTTAAAGTGAAAATTCAATTAAATCGCATCGAAAATTCAAATTATGTAAAGATCGATCAAAACTGAATCTTTTGAGCTAAGCTTTAATTTATAAATCTGTACACTTTGATTCTATTAATACTTCAGATGTGTTGAAACTGGTCACTTGTTAGTTGGCTTTGAAATAAAATTTTACAAAACTTACCAAAAAAATTATGGAAAACGACCAGCGTGACGACCAATGTATAAAAGATCTTCAGTTTTCAGAATGTAGAAAACAGTAAGTAACACCAAAGAATAAATATTCTGATGTTTCATGTACTTAGAGAATTCTAAAATATTCAAGATTTTCCCCTTCCCGAGAGCAGAAAGTAAACGAAGACAGTATCTACGTGACTCAGGGATATAATAACTTTCGATCAGCATCACGTTATTCAATCATTTCGCATTATTTTATACGATCATTTCAAATGATTCATCAAACGAAGGAAAGTCAATACGTATGTAAGTAAAGTGAGAACAGTTTCTGATGTAATAATATTTCTGCCAGAATAAATCAAGTAATAAACATTATTTCAAAGAAATATTAATATGAGAGTATATGTATTGGAACTGTTTACATATTCCAATCTTCATGAAGTTAAATATCATTTTGATGTTACTTAACGAGTTACATACATGTTCCACGGTTTGGAAATACCTCATTTTTTAAATACGTGTATTAATATTATTTTACCTTGAAAAACTCATAAAATGTTATGTTTAAAGATTACATAGATCAAAATCGCAGTTTCACAAGAATTCTTCTGACAAAAACTTCACGTAACTAAAACTTTTAATGGTGACACATTAGATACATCTCTTTATCGTAAACAATGTTAATAAATTGTCATGAAGATTTCCAAAACTGAGAAAAATATTTCTTCTAGTATTTTTTTGTTATTCTTAAAAATTGCTTATTAAATGAAACGAAATAATTAACGTTATAATATTTTTCCATCTATATAAAAGTGACTATTTTTTAATTCCATTGTCTGAAATTTTCTAAATTTTACACGCAAAAAGTGGATCGTTAGAAAAAATATCTAAACCACTACCTCTAACCATCTCAAATTGATGCGTAGCTTTTTGTCGGCAAATTTGGTTAAAATTACAAAAATGATGTAAAGTGTCGATAGATTTGAAGAGAAAAAAATTATTCTATATGATTACCGCCCTTAGTTTACGATTATTATTATACATTTGCACGACCAGTGAATTACACATATGATCGCATACTCAGAGGCTTTGGAAAATCGCCCCGCTGGGAAATCGAACCCTACCTAGCACCTTAGCTTAAATATTTCTGACGAACTCTTGGTCAAGCGTTTTCTCTGAGAATAACGATGTCAGTTAAGGAATATATGTATCGCGCTCAGTTTTATCGGTGATCTTATTATACATATTAGACACTAAAAGATATCTGATATTTTGTGATGAGCTTGGGAAAAATATTTTGCATAGAATTAATAACTCACACAGTAAATATATCACACTGTCTGACAGTGATATGACACTTTTATGGAGACCTAGCACAAGTCGTAGGTCTAGCAAAACTAAAAAAAAATGGTATGGGAGAAATTTTCCATACAGCCCCAGAATCTCATTTTATGTCCAAAAAACGTTTTTGCGTAGGCTTTGGGAATGAACTTAGTCGTCTTGAACCGACACCTTAGAAGGCACCAGGAGTCCTCATGAGGGAAGAAGTCCTCATATCCCCCAACAGGTCCCACGACGATACAGCACTGTCCGAGAAGCCAGCCTACTCAAGACTCCCGCTATGAGATGAGAATCAGGTCTGGTTGTCCATGATTTATTGTCGTATGTGTGACAAATGCGGACAGCTCTCGTGTCAGATAAAAGGCAAGCCACTGAGGGTCAGAGTTAAATCTGGCTCGAACCGATCTTTTTAGGCCAACCCGGTACCCACTTAGTTGAAAAGTTGGCCCTTCCAATAAAGCATGTTGAATCCGGCCTAGTGAATTCAGCTTTCGGGCAATTTAAGACAGATAACGAAATGGTAGAACTACCCATCAGGTTAAATGGTGAAAAGAAAAATTTTAAAGCCAGATTGCTTCTGGCGCTAGATTTACAGTGCGCGTTCGGCACCGACTTCTTACACTATTTCGGAATGATCACGGACTTCATTAATTATCGGTGGTGATTTGCTACCGACCCCCAAACCTTTTACCAATTCGAATTAGTATATCCCCATCGACAGTCTGCTTCGCGCTATTGCGCCTTACTGTCCCTTACGGATGAACAAAACGAAAGATTAACCGCGTTTCTCGATAAACACATCTCACCAGTTCCCAGTAACTTGCCCTCCACCCACTTGATCTATCATAGCATTGATGTCGGAAGTCATCCCGTGATTAAACAACGATACAGGTTAACGTCACCAATAATACATGCGTCCATCATGCAAGTAGCCAAAGATTATTTGAAAAACTGTATTGTGGAACCCTCCACTAGCAATTGGTCATCCCCAATCGTGATGTCCCGTAAACCCAACGGAAGTTACCGATTTTGCATGGACTTCCGGAAATTAAATTCAGTAACCAAAAAGCATGCATACCCCTTACCCTACATGAGCGGAATACTGGATAAGCTGCGATGTACTAGTTACATATCCAGTCTGGACCTAAGTCAGGCCTATCGCTAGGTGCCTCTCGACGCGAAGAGCCGCGAACTCACTTCCTTTACCGTTCCTGGGCTTGGATTACTTCAATTTACTCGTATGCCCTATGGCTTAACCAATGCTCCCGCCACCTTTCAACGGTTGCTG
>JAWWEA010000123.1:8842353-8853864 GCA_035222095.1 Andricus quercuspetiolicola | reverse complement strand
ATTTGGAGCCATTTCCCCCTACATGAGGATTGGTATGGGGTGACGTTGGCGACTCGGTACATACCTCTAAGTACCCTCTGATGACTTTTTATCGTAAAGTCACCCTTGGAAGGCATCGGTATCGATTTTAAGCCCATTTGTGCAAAACCTTAAATTTAGTGTTTTTTAGTGAAATGTCGAGATTTCATCCTCAAAGAACAGACTGAAGACATTATCCGATTTCAAAATTTCAAAGTGTGCTGAGTTTGGGATTGGACTGGGCCACTTTTCCGCACCCAGGCGTTTCCTGGACGCACAATGTTGGTTTTTCGCCCCAACCCAATATATAATACATATAAATATATTTAGCTAAGTAACCAAAGTAACGAAAAAATACCTACCATGAAATCATCTAAGCTTCGTATTCACAATAAATCAAAAGATAACTTGTCGAAATGTATTCAATTTATATTGACCAGAACTTTATTCTTTCCTTTGAAAAAGAAGTTTATTGTTAGTCACGTAGCGGTCAAACCCTGAAGCTCGATTTTTGCTACTAAACTCAATTCGGTAAAAGAGATACTAGATCACTACAAGTTAAATTGACAGTGGTAAAGGACATGTTTATAGTAGTACTCTAATTTTAAATTAGCCACTTTCTGTTTTTTAATAACAAATTTTGAATAGATTAAACTTCTTTAAACTAACAAGTAAACATTTTTAATATGTTTTTTAACGATCTAAGACATTTCTAAGTATACGTGAATAATTAACAGAACTAGTATACTTGAAAACTGTTTTGCGGTTTGCTGGAGCGTGACGCCCGAGCGTGAGCGCCAGGACTCCCTTAACATTCGGCCCTGTACCTTGTTGAAAATTAATTTCTCCATTCTCGTGATTATAGTTCATTATAGCAGAAAACTCATCCTTTTTTTTGCGACTATTTAGGTATTAATCCCTTCGTTGTCATTGACGCAATAGTGCGTCAAATTAATCGGTATTCTGTGTGGCATTGACGCAATAGTGCGTCAATCTTTTTTTTTCCTATTTAACTTGCTCTGATTTGGCATCCATGCCTTAAATTGGGGTTTTTGGGCTCGTTGAATCCGAATCTGAAATCAAAATTCAAACACTCGATATGGTGGCGACAATATGCCGGACCAAAATTGAAAATTTTAATCGCTAATTAGGAATCTGAACTCAAATTTGCAAATTCAAAATGGCGGATTCGAAGTGGCGGATGAAAATGCAAAAAATTACTTGATTGGCTGAGAACTTACTCCTGGAAATAAAGTATTATCAGTTTTAGCATAACTGTTATATTATTATCGAGGCAAACTTCTAAGACCTTGGAATTTCAGAAATTTTGAATATTAGTTTCATTTTACGTAATGAGCGGCCTTAAAAACCTCAGGGTACAAATTTTCAGGATAAATAATTTTCCTGGCATTTTGGTCACTTCTTGTCGATTTCTCTCTACCAACGAAGGGGTTAAGGACTATTAAATAGGCGGACATATTACCAGAATTTGAAGGCATTCAAAGAACATGATTTTTAAAGTTGGGACAGTTGATAAATAATTCTCAGTCTTTCAGAAGCATTCGCCTAAAGACAACGCAAAATCAAACTTCTGACGCACCTAAATAATGAAAAATATATTTAATTTTATTCAAAGACTCTGTATTACGACCCCAATAGCAAGTGCTATTGGTGCAGCATTAAGATGGTTCAAAAATTCTTTTGTACCTCCTCTTTTTACATACAAAATTCTTTAAATTACTTGAATTCATTGAACTCCTTAAATTATTCGAATTACTTGAATTCTTCAAATTACTTAAATTCGACGAGTGCCTTGAATTTATTGAATTACTTAAACTCTTCAAATTACTTGAATCCTTCAATTCCTTAAATTCTTTAAATTTCTCAGCTTCTTTGAATTCATTTAATTCTTCAAGTCCCTCGAATTCACCGAAATACTGGAAATCTTCGAATTCTTTGAGATACTTGTATTCTTCAAATTACGCAAATTCTTCAAATTCCTGGAATTCTTCTAATTACTCGAATTCTTTAAATTCCTTGAATTCATTGAACTCCTTAAATTCTTTGAATTACTTAAATTCTTCGAATTACTTAAATTCGACGAGTGCCTTGAATTTATTGAATTACCTAAACTCTTCAAATTACTTGAATCCTTCAATTCCTTAAATTCTTCAAATTCCTCAGCTTCTTTGAATTCATTAAATTCTTCGAGTCCCTCAAATTCACCGAACTACTGGAATTCTTCGAATTCTTTGAGATACTTGTATTCTTCAAATTACTCAAATTCTGCAAATTCCCGGAATTCTTCGAATTACACGAATTCTTTAAATTCTTTGAATTCATTGAAATACTTGAATTCTTTGAATTACCTGAATTCTTCGAATTACTTAAATTCGCCGAGTGCCTTGAATTTACTGAATTACTTGAACTGTTCGAATTACTTGAATTCTTCAATTCCTCAAATTCTTCAAATTCCTTAGCTTCTTCGGATTCATTAAGTTCTTCCAATTCCTCAAATTTTCCCAATCCCTTGAATTCATCAAATTACTTGGATCCTTTGGATTACTGTAATTCTTCGAATCACTTCAATTTATCAAATTATTCGAATTCTTCAAATTTCTCGAATTCTTCGAATTACTCGAATTCTATAAATTCCTGGAATTCCTTGAACTTCTTGAATTCTCTGAATCACTTGAATTCTGAAAATTTCTCGAATTCTTTAAATTCCGTGAATTCTCCAAATTCCGTGAATGCTTCTCATTGTTTGAGTTCTCCAAATTCCTTGTATTTTTTGAACTCCTTGAATTCTTTGAGTTACTTGAACTCTTCAAATTAGTTATATTCGTCGAGAAATTGTAGAACTTATTAAATTGGTGTTTAATCAAAAAAATTTACTAAGATCAGTTGTAAATCATGTCCTGCTTCAATTTTTGTCTAATCGAACGAGTTCATGGGGCTAATCTTTGGAAATATTTAATATCCATTGAAAATTTCGATTACACTGCTTAATCCGTTAGAAAAAATTAGTTTTGCTTTTGAAATGATTTTTTCAGTTTTGTGGAATATGTCATTTTTATTCATACAATAATATGATTGTGAATTAGTTTAAATTAAGGTCACAATTTAAAATAATAAAATTTAAATGTTTAACTTTTAGAGTCGTTTAGCTTTGCTCCTACAGTCAAATATTGTTAAATTTTAAGTAGTTACGTTCTTAAATCCTTTAATACACAATTATTCATATTCAAGGACATCAACTTAAATTGATAATTTAGAAATCCTTTAATTTAAAATTGTCTAATATTATGAAAATGTTAATGTTATATGATTCAATTTGAAGCATTTTTAAGATAAAATTTTTCGTTTGTACATACTATTGATTTTAAGTTGACTAATGTGATCATTTTAAAAACTGCATAAAAATATTCCGATTATTACATTCTCATCAGAGCAGGTATTACATTTGCGTAAAATTTGCCCATCCCCCCCCCCCATTTTTTGTCAAATGTCCACGGTTTGTGACCCTTAGAAACCAAAAGGCAGGTATTTACGACTGTGTCTGTCCGTCTGTGCGTGGGTGTGTGTATGAGTGTGCATTTGTATGTATGCATGTATGTATGTATGTATGTATGTATGTATTGATGTCTGTCTGTCCGTGAGCACGATAACTTTCGAAAAAATTAACAGATTGGATTGACCTTTGGCATACTCTTTTATTGTCTCAAATTGAGGGTCAAGTTTACTAATCAGCCGTTTTGAATTAACATTGAAAAAGTGAGCACATTTTGCAAATTTTTGAGACCACCTTTTTCAAGATTCGAAAATTATACGTGCGGTTATTAGTATTACTCAAAAAGACTAAAAATCAATCATAGTGACTTTTTTCGATGCAAAAAAAATTAACGGAGTTATAGCATTTACAAAATCCAAAAAAAAATAAACGAAAATGAACATTTTAAGACAAACAGCGCACGATATGAAAAAAAGTCAAGAGAGAAAACGTTGCTTCTTGAAAGGCCTACAAGATTATCATGACTGCTTTTTGAATTTTTTTGAAAAATTGAAAATTCAAATCTTGATCGCACAAAAAATAATGAAAAATTAAACATTCCGTTATACAATCAAACTATGCAAGATACAAAAAAAGATGCTGAGATAAAAATTATACACGCAAAAAAGATCTACAAATTTGTGTTTAATCACTTTTTGATAAGACGTAGTTTTTTTTATTCGTAAAAAATAACAATAAAAATAAAAAAATAAATTTTTAGATAAACGACAAAAGCTACGAAAAAATAATATAACAAAAGTTGTTTACTTAAAAAGGAGCTACAAATTTGTTACTTGTCATTTTTTTATAGATGCGTTGTTTTCAAACTTTTTGAACTATTCCACCTACCTTTGCATAATCCTACAGTAAGGTAATAATTATTACCTGGCATATTATAGCGATTATAATTGTTATAATATGCCCAACTTAATGACAATCGTTATTCAAATATTTAATATGTATAGATTTTCAGAAAACAAATATTTTAGCTTTCAAGTTTTGTTCAAATCCTAAATACTTTTGTTTCAAATTAGTAAAAATTACAAACGTTAAATTAATTATAATAGACAATTCTGTAAGTTGAAAAAATGTCACTGCTTGCGGTGGCATATTCTAATTTTAAATAAAATAATTTTGTGGATGTAAGGCGAAAAATTGTATTTTCAACTACCGTATACTTAAAGAGAATGCGAGTGAGCAATTATGTGTGAGAGGAAGGCAGGTTAGCACCGGATGGCCACTCAAATGTAAAAAAATGCATGCTATTTTCTAAGACTTCAAGTCGAAATATATTACATTTTTAATGAAATAGTGGAATTGTCAACCAAAGAAGGCGAATCTTCAATGAAAGAGTTCAGCTTTCAACAAAAATGTTATATTTTCGACCAGATATGTAGATGAATCTTAAACCAACGAAGATAAATCTTTAACCAAATGATAGAATTTTCACATATAACAGTGGACTTTTTAAATAAAATGAATTAGTTTTCAACTGAAAAAGGCGACTCTTTAAGAAAATATAGTTAGTTTTTAACAAAACAGTTAAGTTTACAACCAAAGAGTAGAATTTTTAAACAAAAGAGATAAATTCTGGACAAAAACTATGACAGTATTATTTTTAATTAGAAAGAATTAGCTCTCAAGCATAAAAGATGAATTGTCGATCAAAACATGAATTTTTAATTCAAAAGGTCTACTTTTCCATTAAAGAAGATGAATATTCAATAGAAAATTTCAATTCTCGACCAAAAAAGAAAACTTTCTGAAAAATAGTTGAATTTCTGATGAAATAATTAATTTTTCAAGAAAATATTACAATTTTCGACCAGAAGATATTATTTCTGAACCTAAAATATAATATTGGACTTATAAAATGAAAATAATTTACTCTTATCCAAAAAAGATGACGACACAGAAGTTAGCTATGCATATACATCTGAAACTTGTGCCTTAAATAGAAAAGACAGTAATAGTCCTAGCGAGAAACTAAAAATAACCCTGGATTCGTCTCAGAGATATCTCTAGGTGTTTTCCTCATTTTCTCGAAAAAGTTATTTTTTAGACAATTACATTGTTATTAAATATTGTTCCTCCATTATAAATGAAGACATTAGCCGGAAATAAATTTCAAGGACATACGCAGATTCCTCACTAACATATCTCCAGGTGTTTTTTTTAAGTCATTTTTTAAACAATTATATTTTTATTAATTTGTAGAAATTTATTTTAAAATGATGGAAAGCAAATGAAACTTGCTTATCGAAAAATAAAGTACCTTGAAGTATCGTGAATAAAAAAAGTTTTAATAGTCCAAAAAAGTTAATTTAAACATTGTTTTACCCCCTCCATGTAGAGTCCTTTATGATACACCATGCAGCATATATATTTCAAATTTTAGCCTTTATTATGAAAAAAACTAAAAGTCCTGTCGAAAAAAGTAAAGATACCCCCGGATTCATCTCAGAAATATCAACAGGTGCTTTTTTTATTTTTTAGAAAAAGCCATTTTTCAAAGAAGCATATTGTTTATAATATTTAGAAATTTATTAAAGAATTATGGAAAACAACTAAGACTTACTTACTAAAAAACAACGTACCTTGAAGTATCTTGTATGGAAAAAAAATTTTGATAATCCAAAAAACTTAATTTAAACATTGTTTTCACCCCCTCTACGTAGATTCCTTTATGATACACCATGGAGCATATACATTTCGAATTTTGGCCTTCATTATAAATAAAACTTTTTTGAAAAAATAAAACAAATACCTGAAGATATTTCTGAGACGAATTCGGACGTATCTTGACTTTTTCTACCGAACTTTTAGTTTTTTTTTATAATAAAGGCTAAAATTGAAATGTATATGCTCCAAGGTGTATCATAAAGCACTCTACGCGGAGGGGGTAAAAACAATGTTTAAATTAACTTTTTTAGATCATTAAATTTTTTTTGTTTATGTTACGTCAAGGTACGTTAGTTCTATATTTTTCTATAATTTTAAAATAAATTTCTAAAAATTATAAACAGTATAGTTGTTCAAAAAATAAAAAAATAAAATAAAAAAAAACACCTGGATATATTTTTGAGATTAATCCGGGAGTGTCTTTCCTATTTATACAGGACTTTTAGTTTTACTTATAATAAAGGCTAAAGTTTGAAATGTATATGCTCCATGGTGTGTCAGAAAGGAATCGACGTAGAGAGGATAAAAACAATGTTCAAATTAACTTTTTTGGATTATTTACATTTTTTCTCATTTATGATACGTCAAGGTATGTTATTTTTCAGTAAGTAAATTTTATTTGTTTTCCATAATTGTTAAATAAATTTGTAAAAATTATAAACAATATAATTGTTTGAAAACCGACTTTCTTAATCAAATGAAGAAGAAACTTCTGGAAATATGTTAGTGAGGAGTTTGCCTATGTCCTTAAAATTTTCTTCCGACTAATGCTTTTATTTATAATGGAGGCACAATGTTTAATAAAAATTTAATTCTCTAAAAAATGACTTTTTGGAAATAATGAAAAAAAACACCTAGAGATAACGCCGAGGCGAATCTAGGGCTGTTTTTAGTTTTTCGCTAGGACTACTACTGTGTTTTTTATTCAAGGCAAAAGTTTCAGATGTATATGCATAACTAACTTCTTGGTGGTAAAAGATGAGTTTTCAACCAAAAAGATGACTTTTTGAAAAACAGTTGACTTTTTGAGAAAATAATTAAATTTTAAATTGAACAGTAGAATTTTAAAATAAATCAGATGAATTCTAAGTTGGAAATATGAACGTAGTCTTTTCAATGAGGAAGAATTCAGCTTAAACAAAAAAAGACAACTTCTCTACCAAAAGACGAATTTTCAACCCAAAAAGGACCGAATCCATTTCAAATCAGGCAGGTTTTACAGTTGAAGTCGCAGAATTTTTCGGGGACAAAATATGTTGTTTTAGAGAGGATTTTAGGTGATATGTATTTTGTCGATTTGTGAAAAAAAATTTTTTTTGAGAAGTTATGCGTATTTGAACTTTTTTCTTTGTTTTTAAAAAAAAGCCCCATTTTTTCTTCAAAGTTATATATTTTTTGACCTTATTGAGATTTTTTAAATTTCTGTACACTTTCTGGTAGAGTTTATTATCTTCTTTTGAAATCCGCGAGAAAATTTAGAAAATATTTAAAACTAACAAACTGGCGGTGGTTTTTCTGAAAATATTAAAAGTCGATTTTCACAGTTAAACAAGTTCTACAAAAAGTTCTTTTATTTGTTTATGATATCTCGCAGCATTTCCGTAAAGAATAAAAAAACTCAATATTTATTTCGAAAAACTGCAGCTGCAGCAGAGCAGCCAATTCTTTTAACTGTACAAATCTGTTATCAACTATATCATAAAGTGCTGTTCTGGATGCAGTTTTTAATATCGGGACACACTTATCGTTTGGTATTTAAATTTATTCTTTGAGTTTTACTCACTGCTGTGAATCCAAATTTGCATAGAGACATTAAATTATCACAGAATGATAGAAAAAGTGAACAAAGACATTTTTGAATTTCAATTGTTCATTTATATAATTATGTATAAGATTTGAAAAACAAGTTGAAGAACTAGAAGCATATGGGCAATTTCTGTGAAAGGGGATAAACCCCACCTCTATTATTTAAAAAAATATTTTTTACAAATTTTTTTATATAAAAAAGATACTTTATATGTTTTATATGGGCTAAGCCATTCTTATGGGCAAGAGAATTTTTTTCATTATGAAAATTTAATTTTCTTATTTTTCTCGGAAATGGTGCAAGATATCATAAATGAGTAAGAGAACTTTTTGTAGAACTTTTTTAACTGTGCAAAATCTTTTCTCAACATTTTTTCGTATTTGTTGTTTTTTGCAAGAAAAATGCGAAAATTCGATTTTATGAAAAAAAATTTTCCTGTATACAAAAGTTATTTAGCCCGCATAAAACTCACAAGGTATTTTGCTTATGATAGTACAAATTCAACAAAAATTGGTAAAAAATATAAGTGTGGGTTTTTTGAGAAAATCGACTTTTAATATTTTCAGGGAAGCCGCTGCCATTTTGTTAATTTTGACCATTTTCTGAATTTTCTCCGCGGATTTCGGAAGAAGGTGATAAACTCTACCAGCAGGTGGAAAGAAATCTTGAATATCTTAATTAGGCCAAAAGTGATATAAATTTAAAGAAAAAATTACTGGTTTTTTTTTTTTGTAAAACGAAGCAGAAAATTCAAATAGGCATAACTTCGTAAAAAAAATTTTTTCACAAATCGCAAAAACACGTGTCACCTAATTTCCTCTCAAAAACAGCATATTTTGTCCCCGAGAGATTCTACGATTTCAAGTGTAGAACCTGCCTGATTTGAAATGGATTCGGTCAATACAAAATTTTATAACTTACGCAATCGTAATTTATACCTACTATAATAGGTATTACAGTAATTATGACTAATAGAAACTTTTTATGCTGCACAATTTTTTTTTAGGTTTTCGGTAAATTACAAAATTTCAAACCTCAAGCATTTGAGAGTCATTGACAAAAAGTGTTTCAATTTTTATCCTTTGATGACATTTTTGGAAAAACTTCTGAATATAAAGATATTAATTTTTCACAGTTTCAAATTTAATAAAATAAAAGATCGCTAGATAGTGGTTAAGCAAATTTTTAATAATTATTATTTATATAAATAAAAATTTTAATGAGTTAAAAAAATCAATATCGTGACTAGATTGAGCATTTTAGGTTCAGAATTAAGAATTTTAGTGAGAATTAAAAAATATATTTGAAGGTCTACTCTTAAAATTTTATGTTCTCTGACATATTCTATTAATTAACAAAAAGGATCCCACAAAAAATGTATGGAAAAAGCCTTTCGGTGAAATATTGTCTCATTATGACCTCTGATAAGTAACACCTAAAGTATCAGAAAACCGAATTTGATCAAACTTTGGTCGAAAGGCTTTTCAGGGTCCTTGAAATTTAAACAAATTTTTAGAAAACATTTATGAAGCTTTAATGTTCAAATTCCAAAATTCTCAACTTTTCGCCTTACAATTTTGAATTCGAAGCCGAAGAATGAACAATTTCAAATTACAAGCATAGGAATCGTACAAATTTACAAATTTTAACATTTTTAAATTGAAATGATCAGAACTAAAAAATATAAACTGTAACATTAAAAAAATAAACAATTCTAAATTAAACATTTTTTACGAATTAGAAGTCCTTATGAATTAGAATTATACCTACAATTAAAAAGTTTTCTAATTTATATTATGTACACTATATGTATCACCGTTCTAATTTTAAAATGTCCAACTCGGACTGCTTAACAGTTTGGATCCTTCATTTCTGAACATTTGAATTTTTTTGTTGAAAATGTTCCATTTTTGACGTTTTAATTTGTATGTTCAGATGCTTATAGTCTAAAAGGTCTAAGAACCTATAAATTACAATTATTTGAAATTGGAAAGTTTTAAACGTTTCATTTAAAAATTGTATAACATTATCGATTAATGAAATTTCTCTGAATATATGTTTTATTGTGAATTTTAAATTACTTTAAGTGTATAAAATTGCTCAATTTTGTTTGAATTCAGTTTGAAATCGTGCAATTCAGAAGATGTCTAGTTTCAAATATTGTTAAATTTTGAACACTGCAATTTTAATTATTCTAATTCACAAGGGTTACATTTTGAATTTATCAGTATTTCAAATACTTCATTTTACGATCAAATATTTTTTGTTAATTTATGACTTGAAGTACATTCTTAAATAATTGCGTTCTTAATCGTTTTTAATTAAATATTATTCAGTATACAAAATTTCCTATTGTGCAATCGGGTTACGCAAGCATGAAAGAAAATATCAAATTAAACCACATGCATTGCATTAATGCACTACGAGTATGAAATCTGGTTGAGGAAAATTGAATGTTATTGTCCTCCACAGGGAATGGTCTTCAGAATTTTTATTTAAATTCAAGTTCTTGCTCAAATTAAAGTAAAAATTGCCAAAGAATATAATCATTGAATTGAATATTTTCTTCTCAAGTCTATAGCGCATACATTACATTGGAAATTATGTCCATAAATTACTACTTATGTTTCATTCTATATTTGTTATATTTTACCATAGCATGTTTCATCAATATCTTTAGAACCTCTGTAAAGTATATAATTTATAAAAAATGAATTTTTTCAGCGGCAGTAATAAAACGTACGACCCATATCTTATGGCAGAACAACAAATGCGAGACCTTTTATCAGACACAAGTGACATATCTTCAATCGATGGAACATCCACAAAACCGAATTCCACACCTAAAGACAATCCCACACACTGTCCTCTTACTCTCCCATCAGCTTTTGCCAAATGTCCTCCCCAAACATTGCCAACTTCCATCGACTCCTCGAAGAAGCGAGCATCTTTAATAAACCCACCTTCGGAATTCGATGACCTCACCTCGGACTTTTCGAGCGACTGCACCGAGACGAACTCCACCTCTTGTGAACACTTAGTCAACGACCTCATTTCCCAGACCAAAGATGCAATCGCCAATTCCACAAATAAGGAAAAATCCCCAAGTCGAGACCATATTTTGGGAAGAAGAGTCATAATCGATAAGTCAAAAGCTCTGGGAAGTGATATCGAAAACTCGAGTCGAGGGCAAAGTTTGGTAAGCTCGGTGGAGAGGACTCGAAAGGTCCTGGAGAAGGTCTCATGCCCGAAAATTATTCGACCCATGGTCAACAGATCTCATTCGGTTCGAGTAGCTTCAGCTCCTAAAATTCCGGAGAGAAAAAGTTCCTCTTCTTCGGAGAGTTCAGGTTCTCAGAAGAAGTGTATGAAAAATTCGAAGAGTTCAGATTTTAGCCTGGCTGACAGAAGCAATAATAATCATAATAATAATAATAGTAGCAGCTATACGAGT
>JAWWEA010000123.1:8544422-8555202 GCA_035222095.1 Andricus quercuspetiolicola | reverse complement strand
TTTTAGTCTGATCACAATTATTTATAGTAAGAGGAAAAGAGGAGGAAAACAAGAAACAATATTTTGTAATGATACCTGGTACTTTTCTGCATAGCCTACCGATGATGGAAAGAAGCGCTGGAAAGGAGAACGAAGGTGTCCCCTACACTCGTCTTCTTACTTCTTCCCGTGTCAATCGGGCAAGATGGCGATTTTCGGGCGTCAATAATAAGTGACTCTAGTCTTTCATTCGTCCTTTACTGCGCTCGTACACGCACACACACACACACACGAGCACCTGCCAACTCGCAAACTCGCTTTTATGCCAAATAGTCTGAATTACTATTTCCCATGAGAGGGAATTATAGCCTTACGAGAAGGTTGCTCCCTTTCGTTTTGAAATTCAAAACGGGTCAATATTCTCTAGACTAATTTTTAAATTTTTCTTTTCACAGGCCGAATGTGACTTGCTTACTCCCGATACGATCACGTCGCTGACCTGCCTCCTGTCGGATGGAGTTTTTGAATTTTAACGTCCGGATAAAATTTCTAACCTTCTTGATCCATCAGTCGATCCCGGCGGTTCACTGGTGTCTTGTATCGGAAGTATTTAGAGTTTCTTCGTTGACTCGGACGCGTTTCCTCGCGTCTTGTACCAAAAAACTGGAATTTTCCGTTGACTCGGACACGGTTAACTGCGTATTGTACCGGAAACAATTACTATTTTCCGTTGACGTGGACACGGTTAGCTACATCTTGTGCCGGAAAATTATCGGAAACCTTCCGTTGACCCGGACACGAGCTTCGCGTCTTATGGGCTAAACTTCCCAAAGAAGTTTATTTTGTGAATTTCTATCCCGACTCGGACGGACAGAGGTCTGGGTAGTTCCAGCTTTCGCCAGGTTGACCAAGTTACTGCTCAATTGACTTCTGTTCGATGCACCTCCATAGCTCATAGTTGGGGTGATCCGAGTAGGGATATTTTCAGAGTTGCGGAATTTTTGTCAGGAAGGAAGGGATATTCGGTAATTTCCAGTTTTAATTTCTAACTGTGCAGAATTCGCATTGCTAAATGTCTCCGTTTGGATTTTTGCACCTGTGGGACAGGAGCCTCGTCAGCACTTCACGGAAATAAGGTGCTTCGAAGTCTTTTATGCTTTCTAGAAAGAATGATCGATTTTCAATTCGCATCAGAATAGATGCAGGTTGGAATTTTCAACTTGAAATCAAGTATATATTAGTACCAACCCTTCTTTTTTGTTAAGCGAAAGCGAGCATTTGAACGCTACGAATTTCCGCTGAGTGCGCACGTGGGTTTGTTTTGGTACTCCACGTGGGCTTGCTGTCAGGCTGTAGTAAGTAGTATATTGGATGAGGAGCGAGGCGGATTGATGGGAGGATAGGATGGAAAGAGAGCAAAGAATACTCTTATGGTAGGAATATATAGAGGAAGTAATTGCGGGGCTCCGGCTTCGCTGGACCATGGTGTCGCGGGTCTCAATTATTCGGCCACCCACGATCACGTGTGTAATTATCGGGTCTGTTCCGGTCTCGATACTTTGACGGCGCGGTGACGAGATCCAAGTTTCGTGTGTTCCGATGTAGAATTGCGGGAGTCATGGGATGAAGGAGAAATCATTGGTTCCTCTTCATCCCCTGATTTCCGCAATTTCGGAAGTGAATTTCAGTGAAGGACAGAGAAGGAGGAAGGATTTTTTTCTCCTTTTCATGATTTTTTTCGGTGGTTTACTGACGTAAAAAGAAATTAAAATTAGGAGAAATGCCGTTCTTCTCCAAGGTTCCAAGTTTAATGGAGGCCAATGTGGATCTTATACGAGCGGGGAGATCTTCTTCCCTGAGCAGGAAGCGTTTGGTGAGGGGCCCACCCTTACTTCCGACATCGAAGCACCTCTGCATGAGGTTAGCTGCTGAAGAGGAATTAATAATCAGCCCCGATAGGGGCGAAAGGGGGTAAGATAGGAAAATGACCTCGACTAAAGTTAATGTATTTTGGTGAAAATTCATTTGGTTAAAAAATCGTCCTTTTGGTTGAAACTTCAAAGTTTTTGCTAAAATTTTGCCTTTAGGTTGACAATTTAGATAAATTGTTGAAATATACATAAAAAGAAAATTTTTGTAAAAATGCATTTTTTTTCAAATTAAAATTTAACTACATTTTTGGTTAAATGTTTAGAAATTTAGATGAAAGTTCGTTATTTTTGTTGTTGTTGTTGTTGAAATTCAACTATTTCGTTTAAAATTCTTGTATTTTGTTAAATATTAATTTTTGTGTAGAAGTTTACTTTTCCTGGTGGAAATTTTTGTTTTGTTTGAAAATTCAACTATTCAATGTATAGCGTTTAAAATTGAATTTAATAGATATAATTTAATATAAGTAAATTATTTTTGTTTGAAAGGTCTTATATTATATTTTCTGTTGGAAATTATCATTTTAAAAAAATATCTCATAGTTAAAATTCAAATACTCCAATTATAGTTCAAATCTGATATTTTTAATTGAAAATTGATATTTTTGAGTTAAAACCTCAACTGGTTGTTAAAAGTTGAACGACTTGGTTCGAAATTAATTTTTTTGTCAGATTCATCTCTTTGTGTTAAAGAGGGACAAACTGTTTCGTCGGGAATATACAAAATTTTGTTTTAGAAATTCACATTTTTGGGTTCAAAAATCAACTGTTTTATAGAAAATGTGTTTCTTCAGCACTAAAATTCAACAATTTAATTGAAACTCAGCTAATTGATCGAAAATTGAATATAAAAAAATTTTTTTTCATTTAATAAAAGTTCGTACTTTGTTGTTGAAATTAATTTTTTCATCTTTTTCAATTATGTTATCATTCAGTTTTTGAATGGGTAATTCCAAAATCTTTCACTTTAAATATTTTCCATTTCAGATTTTAATTTTTAAGCGTACATTTTAATTTAAAGAATTTTAAAATGCAGTTTTAAAGACTTGAACAATGAAAAATTAGAAGCGTTTGAAATCGAAGATTTTGGATAAAAAAGCATTTTAGT
The DNA here is from genome assembly GCA_035222095.1 of Andricus quercuspetiolicola. Classification (NCBI taxonomy): domain Eukaryota; kingdom Metazoa; phylum Arthropoda; class Insecta; order Hymenoptera; family Cynipidae; genus Andricus; species Andricus quercuspetiolicola. The sequence goes on along the minus strand of JAWWEA010000123.1, from coordinate 8,552,187 downwards.
TGATCAACTGTGAATATAAATTAATTAACGATTTTTTCAAATGAAGTGTACTTTAAGGATTAACAAGTGAATATTTCATTTTACAAGGCGATTTGGAATCAGTTCACAATTTTAGAATTTCCAAATTTAAACGTAAAAAATTGAACTGTTTCAATTGGAAAGTCTTATTAGTTAAACAAATGTAAACGTCCGATTGAAACTTTATAAACTATTTTCAATTTTAAAATAACTTCTAAACAATATATTCATAATTGAAGGCTTTTATTAAATTTCAATATTGTTCCAGTCTAAAATATTCCATCCTTAAACCATTAAATTTGAAGTTTTTTAGTTAAGAAAAAGAACAATCACTCAATATTTTTAAATATCTAACTGTTCATTTAAAACCAGAAATTATAAATCAAATATTCAAAACTAAGCAAAAAAGAACTTTGGATGTTACAATTTTAATTGTCCTATTTAAAAAAATTTAATTTGCATGTCAAATTGTTGAATTTTGATGTATAAGTAACAATTGAACACCTATTATTCTTAGAAAAAATTCGAGTAAGGTGAAGAGATATTTGGAAGTTTTGAAAAAATTCAAAATTAATTTAAAATTTGAAATGATTTCAAATAATATAAACGAAGTGTCTACGCGTACAGACAAAATCCAGCTATTCGTACTGAAATTTCTGTGCAAATAGCCCACCGCCTAATTTAAAACAAAACATAGATTTCTGCAGATTTCGAACAAAAACTTTAGAAGTTTTTTAAGTATTGTGAAAGGCTTCAGAAGATTAAAAAAACATTTCTTTAACATTCCTAGGAAAATTTAAAATGATTTTTTATTTTGAAAAATTAATTTTAAGAGAATATTTAAAAAGATTCAGAACGATTTACAATATTATGTAAAATGAATGTGGAAGATTTTAAGGAAATTCTTTTAATTTGGCAGGATTTTTTAAAACATTTAGGAAAAATGCAAATCTTTCTAAAAGATGTTTAGAAGTTCTCAAAAAATTTAAAAAATAATTTAAAATTCGAAGAAATGTTAAACAACAAGTAGATTTTTCAAGATTTTGAAATAAAATTTTGTAGCATTTTAAGGATTTTTAAACTATTTAACATAAAAATAATTTAACTTTTAATTTAAGAAGTGTTTAGTTTATAAAAAAATGTAATCGTTCAATTTTTAATGTTTCTAGATTAAAATTGCTTAAAATGATATAATTTTGAAAATTTTTAAATTCATTGATTGATTCTTCAATTTAGAGCATTGAAAATCATAACGTGGATTTATATTTTTGGAACTTTGTTAGTTTTCATTTTATACGTGTAAATTATTAAGCATTTGAATACAACATTTTTGAATTAAAAACTTTTAAACTTTAATTTTAAAAGTTTAAAATTCAAGAGTTCCACTTTGAGTGCTGTAATTGGCAGCTCAGATTTAATTTCTTCAAATGGAAAAATTTTTAGCTTTAGAGTTTGAATTTTTCAATTTCATTGACCGTGAAAAATTTTTGCGAACCAGGAAAAAACCGGGAAATGACCGGGAATTTTTTTCTATAATTAAAACGGCCACCCTGAAATTCGTCTTTTTGCTTCCTTGTAGAGGAAGCTTTATAATGGTAACATTTTCGAAATAATAATTCAAAGTAAATAATTCAAATTTGATGCAAGAATAAAAATAACTTTTTGATCATAAATTTTCAAATGAAATAATTATGACAATTTCGGTACCAAAAAATCATAAAACTGGGAAAGGGATAAGTGGAAACACTCGGGATAGAATTCACAGCTAGTTTTGTAGAAAATTAATCTTCTTGGTAGAAAATTAATTTTTTTGGTCGAGAATTTTATTATTTGGTTAAAAATTAATCATTATTAGTTGAAAATTCAAACACTTGGTTGAAATTTGAACTACTTTGTTAAAAATTCAATTTTTTGTAAGATTTACCTCCTTGGCTGAAAATTTATCCTTTGTAAGTTGAAAATTCAACTATTTCGTAGAAAATTAATTTTTTTAATTTTCGTCGAAAATTAATTTTTTTAAGTGAAAATTCAATAATTGCATTTTTGGTTCATAAATTTCTTTCTTTTTTTTAGTAGAAAATTCAACTATTTGGTTGAAAATTCGTCGTTTCTATAAAATAAACTTTGCTGTTGGAAATACATATTTTCCGGGTTAAAAGTCAACTTTTTTCTAAAACATTCGACTTTTCAGATTGAAAACTGAATTCTTTTGTTGAAAATTCCTCTTTTTGGGTGGAAAATTAGTATTCTTTGTTGAAAATTCATCTATTTAGTTAAGGATTTATTGATTAAAATTAGGCATTTGAATTTCGAGGTTAGATCATGATTTCAATAGTCTCAAACTGTTTAAAATACTCTGGAATTTTCGAAACTCGAGATCGTAAAAAGAAACCTTAAAAACTTGTATACCTCTATACAGGAAATTGCTGATTTGGAAGTTGATGTTCCACAACCTATGGGAGCTTCAACACCGAAGAAAGCTACGAAGCCGGAATCTTCAGAAAACGAAGATCTAAAAGAAACTCCGGCAAAGGAATTTGCACAAGCTGGGTCTTCCAAAAAAGAAGAGACATGCTTTCCTTCCACTCCGAAAAGAAACGTGCGAACACGACCCGCTGCTCGTACCATTTGGAGAAGAAGTGACACTCACACATTCTCGCCACAAAAGAAGATGCTCTTCGATGTCCTGACTTCAGAAAGAAAAGAGAGTGTTTATAGTAAAAGAAAATTGAAAAGGTATTCTCTCCTTAAAAGATATTTAAATACTGCGAATTTCGAAACGAAGTGTACAAAGTAAAATCTTAGAAAGGAAGAATAACTAAAAAATTTCATTAGATTTTCATTGTAAATAACACGCTTTATACTACAAAATTATAATTAAATACTTTCAGAAATAACTTTAATAGCAAATTTACAGGAAAACGTAATATTTTTAGATGACATATTCACGTTTTGTAGTAAGAAATTATAATATTTCTTTTCGATTGTAATTTTACATGATTCTTTTAACTTATTTTGTAAATAATTTTTGAAATCCGTTTAGTAATTATTTAACGGGGAAGCGTTAACTTTCTTATAGTAGAAGTTTGTATTGTAGATGATACTTAAGAATTTATTTTACGTAACATTTTTACAACGCATCTTTACGTTTTATAGTTAGAAATTATAATTGTACATGATTCTTTCAACTTATTTTGTGAATAATTTTTGAAATCAGTTTAGTAATTACTTAACGGGGCAGCGTTAACCTTCTTGGAGTAGAAGTTTGTATTGTAGATAATACTTAAGTATTTATTTTACGTAGCATTTTTACAACGCATCTTTAAGTTTTATAGTAAGAAATTATAATATTTCTTTTCGGTTTTAATTGTAGATAATTCTTTTAAATAATTTTTAAAATTAGTCTAGTAATTAATAAATAGGTAAACGTTAACTTCCTTCGAGTGGATGTTTGTATTGTAGTGGATACGTAAGAGCTTATTTTACGTAACATTTTTACAACGCATCTTTACGCTTTATATTCAGAAATTACGATGTTTCTTCTTGATTTTATTTGTACATAATTCTTTTAACTTATTTCTAAAATAATTTGTCAAATAAGTCTAGAAATTAACTTTTCTGGAGTAGAAGTTTCTATTGTAGGTGATATTCAAGATTTTATTTTGCATCACATTTTTATATCACATCTGTACGTTTTATGCTAAGAAATTGGAACATTTGTTTTCGATTTAAATTGTACGTAATTCTTTTAACTTACTTTGGAAATAACGTTTACAATAAGTTTAGTAATTAATTAAAAGGGAACTGTTCACTTTTTTACAGAAAAAGTTTCTCGGTATAAAATAATTTTGATGCAACCTTTTGTTGTATAACGTAGCCATTTTTGATTGTAATTAGGTGTCAAGACAGAATTAAGCACGTCGAGAGCATGTTGAAGACAGGTCGTTATGAAACATTAAGTCAAAATTTGTCGACGGTAGAACGTCTTTTTGTAGACATGATAATAAAAAATCATCATAAACATCCAAAGGGGCGACGATTTTCAGCGGAAGAAAAGATAATCGCTTTGTCGATTTACAAAAAGTCTGCAAAATGTTATCGGTACCTACAGACTCTAATACCTCTACCAGCAAGATCTACGTTAAAGACTGTCTTGAAAAAAATCTCCATGGATACTGGGGTCACGGAGAGTACAAGGCAGCGGCTGAAGGAAGCAGCTTCCCTGGTCAAGAATGAGAAGGATCTAGTCGTGATTTTGCTTTGGGATGAGTTGATGTTGAGTCTGGGACTCCACTATGACAGCGAAGCTGACAAAATCGTTGGCTTTGAAGATTGGGGCACAGTAAGAACAGAGAAATATGCAGACCATGCTCTCGTATTCATGATACAGAGCATAGAAACCGGCAATAATCTCCCTGTTTGCTTCAACTTCTGTGATGCTGTAACAAGGAGTGATCAGTTGCAGTATTGCATTAAAGAAGTCGTTAAAGCTCTGAAGGAAGCCGGCTTTAATGTCGTGGCCTCCGTTTGCGATGGAGCTTCAACTAACGATGCAGCTATCAAGCAGATGATTGAAGATACAATAAAGATCCGCGGCGAGGATTACGTCGTAGCGAGTAATTATTTTTCAGATTTTTGCAGAAAGATTATATTTTTCGTTTATGTAGAAATTAAAATATTCTTTTGTATTTTCAGATGGCACGTATGTGGTACATGGGGTCGAAATTATTCCCCTATTCGATCCGCCCCACCTTCTGAAATGTATCAGAAACAATTTGCTTGATAAAGATCTGGAATTTGGATGGACTCCAGGAAAAACAGAAAATCGGAAGTTTGCAAGTTGGGAGCATCTTGTTACGGCGTACGAAATTAATGTGCACGGCATTAGGAAAGTTCGGGGACTCGTGAAGCTTACCGACCAGCACGTTTATCCTGACTTAATCAAGCGACAGACTTGTAAACTCGCGAATCAAGTTTTCAGTGCCGATGTTGCATCAGAAGTACAATCTCTGGCAGGTTGTCCAGGTAATATTTATGTAAATACTTCTTTTCCATAAAACTCAAAAATACAAACTCAATTCCTCATTTAAAGTACAAACATCAGGGTGACTAGCGTCCTGGGAATCCTCTTTTTTGCCTAAAAAGAAAGCTTAGGGGTTTTCTTTTAAATACCTTCATGTTAAGAAACGGACATTTATTATTAAACAAATTTGGTAATATTAAGAGTTTTAAACACTCTTAAAACAATATTTAATTCTTAATAATTTTGAATTGTAAGCGTTTTAAATTTGAAACAAAATATATTGAACGATTTTAAATTGAAAAGGTTACAAATAAAATAATTTTAGATTACGAAAATTTTTGAAAAAGGACAATATTTCAAATAGATTAAAAAGGAATTGAACTTTTAACATTTCTAAATAAAAGCATTTGAAATTTAAAGTATTTAACTTTTTTTAATCTTTAAAAAGAAGTTCTCAAAATTGTAATAATTTTAATAATTAAAAAAAGGTTCCTGGAAAAATGAATTTATTTTTTTTGTCCTGGAAAACCTGGAAAAGTCCTGTAATTTTCTTTTGAAGGAACGCTAGACACCCTGAAACATTAAGGTCGAGTTTTTGTTACCTTTGTGAATAAAAATGGACCTTTAGCACTTCATACAAAAATCCTATTTTTATTTCAGCTTGGAGAACTGCGTTGCCTGCACCAAGGGACATTCTTCAACTACCAGTAGAGGCTAGACACACAGGAGAAGTTTTTGGTTATCTGAACATCATGACCGATGCTTTCAATGGAAAAGTTCGATACGACGAACGGAGCGAACATCGCACTTTATGGACGGATTCGAGTTTCCATATGGAATTTTTCTCGGATGCTAGGAAAAAAGTCGCTCAGTGGCGATTTGTGAATCCAGTGAACAAGGAACCGACTTCAAGGCAACCTTCTTGTTTAATAAACCTTCGTCGCACTCTAAAAGGATTTCAACAGTTATGGGCGAAGCTTAAAAAATTAGGTTTCACGCATCTCAAAACGAAGCATTGTAACCAAGATTCTATTGAGAATTTCTTTGGCTTGATACGCGATAATGGAGGACAGAGCAATAAGCCAACGTGCTATCAGTTTGTAGGACACTTCAAAGCATTGGTCATTAATAACTTGACCCATTACCACGCTCTAGGTGCGAACTGTGAAGACGACGGAGGTGCTTTCCTTTTAGCATGGCAAAACTATTTGGAATTTGTGGATGAACCTGAAAAATCTGGCGAGCTTAGACCCTGGCCAGAAGGAACACCACATAATCCATCTAGTGATCCAAAAATCATTGGTTCCAAAAACTCCATTCCTGAAAAAGGAAACGTTTTGGCAACCACTGCCTTAATGCTGAAGTCACTAAAAAATAAGTGTGAATTTCTTCACTCTTGTCCCGTTTGCTCGTCACTTCTGAGTAATGATAATGGGTCAAGTTATCAACGCACCAAAAGTGTTTCGCCTATTCAGGAAATTCATCGCGAAGTCAATGGAATTCTCAATAGAATCATGGACTCCATTTATGCTAAGCAAGGCGTTCAGAACTATGCAACAAAGTTTCTTAGCAGAGAAATCCGGTTCGACATTGTAACGTGCCGCATTCACAAAGATGCATTAATTGCGAATTTTTATAAATGCAGCATTGAGTTGCATATTCTTTCAACGACATCTTTTTTGAATCGGATTTTACGAGGTAAATTAAGGTTAAACCTGGCGGAGAATTTGCCGAAACCAACAGCAATCGGATGCAATATCTTTGTTCAAACAGCCGTCGCGAAGCGTGAGAAGTCCTTGCACAAAAAGAATATGACTATAAATAAACTAAAGAATAATGCGTAGATCCTTTGGAATAACCTTAAAATTCCAAACCTTCATTTGTGATTTGAATACCCTTGAAATTTCCTTTTAGGTCCCCTAAAACTTTGGAAATCTCTCGAAATCTTATGGAAACCACATAAAATTCTTTAGAAAAATCACTTAATATTTAGAAATATCTTACTGTTCATTTAAAACCAGCAATTATAAATCACATATTCAAAACTAAGCAAAAAAAAACTTTGAACGTTACAATTTTAATTGTCCTATCTAAAAAAATTTAATTTGCGAGTCAAATTGTTGAATTTTAATGTATAAGTAACAATTGAACACCTATTATTCTTAGAAAATATTCGAGTAAGGTGAAGAGATATTTGAAAGTTTTGAAAAAATTCAAACTTAATTTAAAATTCGAAATGATTTCAAATAATATCAGCAAAGTGTCTACGTGTACAGACAAAATCCGGCTATTCGTACTGAAATTTCTGTGCAAATAGCCCATGGCATAATTTAAAACAAAACATAGATTTCTGCAGATTTCGAACAAAAACTTGAGAAGTTTTTTAAGTATTGTGAAAGGCCTCAGAAGAAAAAAAAACATTTCCTTAACATTCCTAGGAAAATTGAAAATGATTTTTTATTTTGAAAAATGAATTTTAAGAGAATATTTAAAAAGATTTAGAAAGATTTACAAAATTATGAAAAATGAATGTGTAAGATTTTAAGGAAATTCTTTTAATTTGGCAGGATTTTTTAGAAATTTTAGGAAAAATACAAATCTTTTTAAAAGATGTTTAGAAGTTCTCAAAAAATTTAAAAAATAATTCAAAATTCGAAGAAATGTTAAACAACAAGTAGATTTTTCAAGATTTTGAAATAAAATTTTGTAGCATTTTAAGGATTT
>JAWWEA010000123.1:7107465-7117500 GCA_035222095.1 Andricus quercuspetiolicola | reverse complement strand
TGATCTTTTTTAATTTAGTGTGCATAGGTTTGTTTACAAAGCGAGTGTTCAAGGTCGCAAAAATACATTAAAAATTTGATAAAGTTCATGAGTGTTTTATTAACTTACTGTCGTTAAATTGTTATTCACTAAAAAATTTAATTATTATCGTATTGTAACCAAAAATTTATTAGCGCGAGAACGTGGCACGGCGACAAGCCCCCAGAGTACACACCAAAGCTCCAGCGCTGACATTAACTAAAATCATTACTACTCTTAAACTATTGAATATTTGATCTAAAGCTTTCCCAAAAACTTTATCACAGTTTTCTCCACATTTTTGTAGCGAGAAGTCTTTCCTTGCTCAAAATTCCCTCGATAAACAAAACGTTAGAAGTTACAAAAGACAAATTCACAAGGAGCATCAGGAAAAAATTTATAGCAATTTTTCAACATTTTTTTCTAGAATTCCTCTCACTCATCAGTCAAAGGATACCCTAAAGCGCATTCTCTACAAATTTTGTTTAAAAATTCCAAAAACTGACGAACGGAGCGCGAGTTGAAGTGAAAAACGGAATAAAATTGTTTTTTTTTAAGTCAGTTTTTCGGCCTTGATTTGTAAACTAAAAATTCTACAACTTTTGTTATAGAGAAAAAAAGATGCGCTATGAAATTCTCTATAAGTATCGACTGTCAAGAAACAAATTTGAATAATTTACAAAATTTGCTTCGCCGACAGTACTTCTCCGCGTGTTCGAGCGCTAAGGTGGTTGTTGCATCCGGACCTTCAATTGTCAACCTGAAAAGTTGAATTTTCAACAAAAAAGATTATCTTTAACGAAGGAAGATGAATTTTGAGCCAAATAGGTGAAACAAAGAAAAATGAATTTTCAATCAAAAAAGATAACTTTTCCTTCACAAAAGATCAATTTTTAATCCCTAAGGACATATTTTCGATCGAAAAAGATGATTGCTCAACAAAACAGGTAAATATTCGACTTTCAAGGACGAATTTTGAGCAAAATGATTGAATTTCCAATAGACTAATTAAATTTTCAACAAAATAGACGAATTTCTAAGTAAAAGGAATGAAAAAGTCGCACAATCCGAGCCCTGAGTATTAGGGATTTAAAAAAATTGTTGTGAATAGAACAAAAACTTAAAAACCATTTTTTTGTTGGTAATTTGATCAAAATGAATAACTTCAGACGGAAAAAAGTAAAAAAAATGTTTTCGTCGAAACATAATATGTCAAGAGAAGGAAATACAGAGACATGACATATTATTAAGTTTTCAGCAAAATTTTTTTCTATTTTTTACGGATTATGTGTTAACTGATTTTTATGGAAGAAATCTTGAATCTTGAATCAAATAGTTGAATTTTCCACTCCAAAATATAAGTTTCCATCTAGTTTTATTTAAGGAAAAGAGAAAAGTTTTTACGCAAAGAAGTTAGTTTTTAACAAAATTTCAACAGATTCAAAAAAAAGAATTTTTTTAGTAAACAGTTGCCATATATACCGAAATAGAAGAATTTTCTACTAAAAAAAATCCCAACTAGCTCAACTCAACTAAAAATTGAGAAGTTTTAACAGACTAGATAAGTACATAACCAAAGTTGATTTTCTGTCCAATTTGGTTACAAATTCAACTATTTTGTTTGATTGAAAAATCCTTTTTGGTTCAAAATTGAAATATTTTCATTATGAAAAAAACTTGACTTTTTTGTATGAAAATTCAAACACTTGGTTAAATTTGCACTAATTTGTTACAAATAACCTTTTTGGTTGAAGATTTATTATTTTACTTGAAAATCCATTTCTGTGAACGAAAATGTACCCATTTTTACAAAAAATAGCAATGTTTTTTAGTTAAAATATTAAGTATGACATTTACTGTCGGGTTAAGGATATAACTATTTTGTTGTAAAGTTGTTTTTCTTCTGGCTGAAAGTTACCTTTTTTGTGGAAATTCTAACTAATTAGTAAAGAATTCGTCTTTGTTGGTAATTTATTTTGTTGGTTGAAGATTGATAATTGTAGTTTAAAGTTTATCTCTTTGGTTAACAAATTATGTTTTTTGATAGAAAATTGATTTTTTTTGCTTAAAAATGCAATTTTTTTGTCAAAAAATCGTTTGGTTTCTTGGAAATGCAATAAATATATTAATTTCATTTTTAAAAATCTGCTCATCGCTCGCTGAGGGCGCTACGAGAGCGCACCTGTTGGACCTCGCGCTTCGCGATCGATCATTTATTTACTTCTCGATACGCGCTCGGTCATTGCACATTACCCACAGTTTTGCATAGGACTTATGAAATTAAAGGTCAAACCATCGACAACTGAAATTTATTGATTGTGAATTCTCTTTTTCCAAAGTTCTTTCGGCTTTAACGAGTACATCCTCATCACGTGTATCGTGAGAAGAAAAGGTTAAAACCAAATTTTGAGATCTGATTCAAAGACAATGTTGTTATTAAACATTTTATTTCACCTTGTGTCTTGTTGCCCAAAAATTTAATTTGTCAACTTATAATCTCATTCTTCACTACTAAAGCAATAACTACGCGTCTTATCAAACAATCATTGGTAACAAATTTGTTGCTCTTTTTTGCGTGAACAACTTTTGTCTTTTTATTTTTTTCTTAGCTTGTGTTGCTTGTTCGAAAATTTTATTTTTTTACTTTTAATGTTATTCCTTACGAGAAAATCAAAATTTGCGCAATAAATCAAAAGGTGAATAATAACGACTTTGTAGACGTTTCTTGGGTTTATAATTTTTGTCAATTTTTTTTTGGTATCTTGCATTGTTTGAACAAAAAATTGAATTTTTGATTTTTGATTATTTTTTGTGAGACAAAAATTTGAATTTTCGATTTTTCAAGAAAATTCAGGAAGCTTTTATGATAATCTTGTAGGTATTTCAGACAGCAACGTTTTTCTTCTCTTGACTTTTTTTCATGTTGTGCGTTGTTTCGCTTAAAATGTTCATTTTTGTTTGTTTTTTTAGATATTCAAAATGCTATAACTTTGGCAATTTTATTTTTATCGAAAAAGCCGTTGACATAAATTGCTTGTATTTCCGAGTAGTAGAATAGTTGTATATAGAATTTTCATGTCTTGAAAAAACGGTTTCAAACCTTTGAAAATGTTTTAACTTTTCGAATTTTTATCCCAAATAGCTGGCCAGCGAACTTGTCCTCTTCTCTTAGGTCTCAAAAATTGTTCCAAAACTCAATTCAATCTTATCTACTTTTTTTTAATGTTATTGTGCCTTCAGGATACAGGCAGAAATCCAAATTAGAATTTTTTTTAATAATCAAACTCGCGACTTTCGTTGAGATAGCACATTTTTCAAAAACAAGTTCGCAAATTTCTTATGCTTTGAAACGTCGTCCCTATATGGAATAATGTGAAAAATAAGAAGTTTACTAACACTTTTTAATAACGCCGAAAGAGGTTAAGAAACATTTTTTAGTGTTCGCTTTCCTGGTTGAGACGTACATATTATTATTATACGTATAAAAAATTGTATATGTCAAATGCACAGAACTCGTACCCACTAGATATACAAATTGTTAAGCTCACGACTTTGTTTGTGATATTGCATTTTTGAAAAACAAGTTCGTAAATTTCTTATACTTTGAAACGTCGTACCTATATGGAATAATTGTTAATCTCACGACTTTGGCAGAGAGCGTAAATTTGTTAAAAAAACGCGTTCACAACTTCCTTTGTATTTTTGAATTATCGTTCTTTCACCGAATAATCTCCAACTAGAAAACATGAGGGTCTTTGGTAGTCTGTTTTTTGTTTCAGCGGTTTTACTCAATTTTGTTGGTAAATATATATTGATTATCAGATTAGTTACAAATGTAAGAACTGGTAGAATTTTGTATTAAAAATCGTTAAAATTGAAAGAAAAAAAGGTTCCAGCGACATACACTTATAGCCCAAAAATGGAAAATACAAATTTTTCGTCAACCCTAAAATTCAAAATGTTTTTTAACATTCCTCGTTGGTCGTAGGAAGTTCTGAATTTTCAAAAAGCGAGAGTCGGTATGAAAAAAAATCTATAGAACTACTTGAAGAAAGAGAAAAAAATAATTTCCGCAGTGAAATATTCGTTTTTTCGGCTTCAAATTAATTTTTCTAACTGAAAATTTAATTACTCCAGCGGAACATTCATAACTTTTGTTAAATATCCATCTCTTTGGTTAATAATCGAATTACTTTTGTTACAAACAATGAAAGATAATTCTCTTTGGTTGAAAATTCTTCTTCCTCAGCTAAAAATTGTGTTATTTGGTTGAAAATTCAAATATTTTGTCAAAAAATTAATCTTTTTGATTGAAAATTTTTTTCGTTGAAAATTCACTTTTTTATTGGAAATTTATATTTGCGGATTGAAACTTTAAATTTTTCATAGAAAATTCAGATTTTCTGCTTGAAAATTGAACAATTTGGTTGAAGTTTTCTTCTCAATTGATTGATAAATCTTTGTCGATGAAAATTGGAAAATTTAACCACTTGCTTGAAGATTCATGTATTTGTTTGAAAATTAGTCTTCTTTGAATGAAAATTAGTCTGCTGGGTTAAAAATGTAATATTTTAATGAAAATTCAACCAAGCAGTTGAATTTTCAACAAAATTATCATTCTCAAGAAAGAAAGATGATTTTTGAAACAACTAGTTGAAAAAAAATAAAAATGAATTTTCAAGCAGAAAAGATAACTTTTCCTTTATAAAAGATGAATTGTTAATTTACAAGGACCAATTTTCTATCGTAAAAGATGACTGATCAACAAAACTGTTGAATCTTTGACCAAAAGATATAACTTTTGAATTTAAATTGTATCATTAACCAAGACAACTCGAAATGGTAAGTCGACGACCTGGTTGCCCCGGATCATGCACCAGGTCCTTCAAGACCTCATCTACGAGGACTTAAAAAAACTTATATTGTGGCAATAGTCAAAACAACTCCAAATCATGCGTCGACGACCTGGGTGCACAGAATCGCGCACTAGGCAGTTTAGCACGAATTCTACAAGAAATTTTTTAAAATTCAAAATGTGCCAATAGTCAACACAACTTCAAATTGTGACTCGGAAACCTGGGTGCCCCGGTTCGTGCACCAGGTCATTCCAAACGTCGACTCATCGTAGGTAATTATTTTTGCTGTTGGCAAAATTTAAATTTTGAAAAAGTTCTCGTAGTATTTGTGCTAAATTAAATAGTACGCGATTCAGTGCTCCCAGGTCGTCGACTCACCATTTGGAGTTGTTTTGGTTATTGATACAATTAAATTTTTTTTGATGTTCTCGTAGATGACGTCTGGAATGACTTAACCGTGGCTCGCGGACATTAGCCATCCTTGACCCATTCTTTTTGAAGCTTTGTCGTAGCCATGACCAAGGCTTGAGCCATGCGGCTTATTTTCACGCGGGTACCTCGCGCTAATCGCTCGTTCTTTGTATTTTCCCCACATTTATGCACAAGCCTTATAAAATTAAGGGTCAAAGCACAGACAACTGTAATTTGGCAAATGTGAATGCTCTTTTGTTAAAGCTCCTTCGGCTCTAACGAACACATTCTCATCACGTATCTCGTGCCTCGCACTGGATTTTTTCCAAAATGCGAACTTTTCTGCATTATACATCTAAAGAATCACTCATAAACGTCGAATTTATTAAAGTGGAGCGATGCTTATTTTTTGCAAAATTGACTGAAACTGTTTCTGGAAAGTTTTTTGAACTCTACAACGATGATAAATCTGTATTTTTTCAAGTTTTTTCATGCTTTCCGAGATTGCCACAGATTTTTTAAATTTGAAAATGCGAAATAGTTCAATTCGTTTGTAGTAGTTGTATTACCAGACACCATCCCACCTTATACGGTGAAATCGTTTTGAAAATTTTATGCTTGGAATTTTCAAATTAGAAACAAGATCAAATCCACAGGGCATTGAAGGAGATGGAAAGATTCAGATAAATAAGAATGCTTTGAAATCCCTCGAAATCTGTTTTAACTTTGGAGATTTACAGTCTCTCAAGTAAGAGCGTGCCGCCTAGTATTGTTAGAAAGATTCATTGAGACGAATTTTCTTCACATGAGTACATTCCGCTAGATGCAAGCAACGACGCAATTACCTTAGTATGTTGGCCAATCTCTGCTGACATCAATGACTGCCTGGCATCTCAGAGGCATGCTGTCGGCCATTTTTTCACATATTCGAAGTGGAAGTGAAAGTGACCTCCAAGTTTTGCGAATTCCACGAAAAAACTAAGACAAGGTTTCTAAAGCCTTTTCCCGAAGCATTCTCTTCACATACGAACAGATGTTTTCAATCAGATTCGCACGGAAAAAATTTATCCGTGAAAAAGTTACGAAGTTGAAGCTAGATCTTCGATACGAGACAAAAAAAATGAAACATTTAAACTAGAACCACGCATACGCGAGCGCACACGCACCGCGCGTGTGGGCGAGCGTGTTTTTGTAATTATTCACGAAGAAAAAGTGATGAACAGTTTTAGAATTTTCACATCGGCTTCGTCAATTCTTTCTCAATTTCGCAGATTATTTACGGAAATACATCAATGGATATTGATTGATTTTGATGAATCTTTCTCATATCCGACACCTTGCTACTATTTCGTGACTTTCTCACGGATAAATTGTTCCCGTGCATGTCCGGGGACTGCGAGGGCCACTGCAGCGTTTGTACTCCCGCTTGGGCCTTCCAGACTGTGCATAACTTGCTACGGATTTTGAGGTCATTGCCTTCTTGCAATATATGTTTTCTATTTTTCATTCCAAGGTAGCGTGCGACACTGGAAAACAATGATTTTTTGTGGATATCACGCATTTTCTCAAGGAAAAACAGGGAATGGATATTGAAAGGAGACAATGACCCCAAACAGCGCAGCAAGTTGCCCACCGTCTGGAACGCTCTAAGATGCCAGGCAATTATTGATGTCAGCAGAGATTGGACGACATACTAAGGTGATTTCGTCGTTGTTTGCATTTAGCAGAATGTATTCATGTGAAGAAAATTCATCTTAATAAATTTTTCTGAGAATACTAGGAGGCACGCTCTTACTTGACAGATTGTAATACAATCCTTTAAATCTTGTGAAATCCCTTGAAATTTCACTTTTTATCTAAAGCCCTCTAGAAATCCCTTAAAGTCTAGCATTATACCTTTGGAAATCCTAACAAATTCCATCAAATCCCTTAAGGTTTCCAGAACATCCTTAAATTCTTGTGAATTTTTTTCAAAGCAGTTGAAAATTTGAAAAATCTTTTCATATCCCATAATATCTGGAATAAATGCTTCTCAATTCTTTGACGTTGAAATTTTAAAAATCCTTTGCAATCCTTTGGAATATTCCGGAATCACTTGAGATATTTTAAGCCGAAACCACCAAGGAAATATAAAACTGGGTATTTAAAGAAAGAACGCTTTCAAAACGTAAAAATCAAAACACCAGTAAGTTTGTGTAACCTGAAAGAACATTTTGTGAGAGTTTCATCTATTATGTTTGGACTATGTACATGATATTGATGAAATTTCATTTGACAATACACGAAATTGATAAATCATTACTTTCGTAAATAAAACTTCCACGTGTTTTACCAAGCTTAAGTGTATTACTTTGTCTAATTTTGTAAAATTTATATTGTAAATGTGCACTAAATCTATTTTCTAATTATTCTAATGAATAGCGGAAATTATTCTCAATTTGGCCGAATCCATTCCAAATTAAAGGAAATATAAGGTGTCATATTTGAACATTTCGAGAAAATTCCATTTTCGGGATGCTATGAGTATTTGAAGTGTTCAGGTTGCTTATAAAAAAATGGAAGTTTTTCCTTAATACCTTTATAACTTCTAACCTAATTCAGTTATTTATTTGGTACTTCTGCAATGAAGACGTCCTTTGAGTTTTCCGCTCACAAAGTCATTTTTGTGTCAACGATAATTTTTCTTCCTCTAAAATTAAATTTTCGCATAGTTTTAAAAACAACGAAGGATTTTAATATCGATGAATCCGAATACATTTTACAAAAACGTATTTTTGTCTTATGGGGAGTACGTGTTCGTATATCAAACCAAACCTTGTTTCACCTAAATTAAATGAATGCTTAATTATTTCTTCAATTTCAAACTTTTTCAGAAAAACTATTGAATTCGAATATATTGTATGAATATATCTTTGAAACAAGATGCAAGGAATTCCTGTTTCTTCAAAACATAATTTTCATTTATTGCAGAATTTAAAATCATTCAAATGAAAGAAAACCCATTCTAATAATTATTGTTTTCACATGCTTCGCATATATAACATTCAACGCATATACAGAAGAAGCGCGACAATGATCTAATAAGTACATAACAAATTACCACAGGAGGTCCTCTATACGCTCAAGACCTTGTTCTTGTTTAAAATTGGTCCAGTTTCACCTACGATCAGGGTTCGGTGAATTTTCATGACTGTCACGATTTACCTAGCAAAGCTTGGTAATCGCCGGTATAGGTACAAGTAATTTTTATAACAATTTGTCTGTTACGCTTACAAATTGAGCCCGTCGATAGCAGAAATGAAGATTGTGACTGGAACTTTCCTTCTTACAATCGCACTTTTCCTGCTTGATTTTGTTGATATGTGCAATGATGTACAATATATATTATAAAACTTTTAGAAATGTGGTAAGCATATTTCGGCACCTCCATTCTATACCCTGAAATTTGGGATTAGCAGTCTAAACGCTCTAATATGGTCTCGTGCTGGCCCGAAGAGCCACGTTATGGTATTCCAAAAAAAGCATAAGTTCGAAAGTAGGAGGAGCTTGTTGATTTTCGGGTGGGAATCGATGAAAAATTAAGCCACAATTTTTCCCGATGTTCTCCGATGGCATACGACCCCCCACCCCCAAATCGCGGTGCATGGGGAAATGGGAAGGCAGCCCGACACGTCAGCATATGTCTCTTCGATTGTATCATAGATTGCTATTTTTGTGAAGAGAGATACTACGTCGAAACTCACTAGGATGTCTTGGGGTTGAACGTGCAATGTTGCTTTTCTGGATTTTCGAGAGTCCGTAAAGTTTTTAAGAGATAGAATTGGTAAGAATAATTTATATATTGTTTTGCTGTTAAGTTTAGAGTCATTTAGACTCTAGAGGGAGCTTCTACAAAATTATGTCCTTTATATAAGGCTGAAATCATTTCATTGATGATAGGATGGTTAGAGATGTTTTTTACTGTTAGTTAGTTAGTTAGTTAGTGGTGTGTGCTTTACTGTAAATAATTTATCAAATTTAATTTCTTGTTTTTGAGTGCGAAGATCTTAAATTCGTTGAAATTGCTCAAATAATATGCGGTCCAATGTGGACCATATGTCAAATTTGTGGGTATTCGATAGGAAAAGGTGAAGTTTTAATAGTTTTTCGGAGATAGTGCGCAAGACAAATTTGGTATGTCGTATTCTTTCTTTAAAGAGAATCCAACTTGTTTTATATAGAATTAATTTGGATTTAGATGTTCCTGAATGGGTTTTCAATTGTAAGAATTTTAGGACGATGTTGTTGTCGCTGCATCGTCTTAAGAACGCTAAAAATGTTAGTAGCTTAAGTGGAGAAGACTTGAAGTTTACTAAAATTGTTATTTTTAGTAAGAAAACTCTTCCTGTAGAGTTCTTCAATAATAGACTTCATGCTTTCACGATGATTCAATGGCATGAGAGAAGGTTTTTCGGGTTTCAAGTGTGTGCAAAACTACGAATTTTGCCGACTGTTAGTAAACATTGTAGTTCACTTCATGAGGGCTGACCTGAAACTGAAATACATTCAGGTCACGTTTTTTCCATATATACTCAAGACGATGCCTGTGATTGGTGAGAACCCCCCACCATGAAGACTAGTCGAACTTTATTGGCCAATTAAGTCTTAAAAAGAAATTAGTCCAAAATCCCGAAAAAAAATCATCAGTAATTTGGAATTCACAATGTATACCCATCCACCCGAAAAAGCGTATGACACACGGCGTAGGACG
>JAWWEA010000123.1:6376082-6387187 GCA_035222095.1 Andricus quercuspetiolicola | reverse complement strand
GTTTAAATAAAAATGACTACTGTTGAAGAATATTTTCTTGATGCTAAGAAATAGGATTCAAGTAAATGCATTTACTTAGTTCCAAGAATTATTTTTTTTAGTGTAATAGCGCTATTACACACAGCCGTGAATAATTTGTATTCATTGCGGATCTCATAAAAGTAAAACAAACAGTCTCATTCAAACAATTTTTTAAGGGAATTATTTTCATCTCCGCGAGCACGATAGGATTAAAAACATAACTGTTAAATGATAAAAAATGTACTGTACAAATGGTGTTTCATTGAAAGGCCATATTACTGTTTTTTGAGTAAACAATCAATGAAATTAATATACACCATCAATAAAATTTGTAAACTTTTAGTGATTCTGAAACAATACTTTAAAGCTTTTATAACCGTCACAAAAGATCATTTCCGACTTTTGTCTCATTTTACACGCATATCTATAGTATGCTTTATACGTATTCCAAATAGCAAACAGTTTCGCTAATATTTGACGGAGTTAGGACGATTTATGTTTGAATAGCTTATTTATTTTCAGGAAATTTGTTTTCAGTGTTGAATATGACATTCCTATGATCTGATGATGAATGGATTAAGCACATGCGTTCTACGAGTAGTGTTAAGCATGGCAACAAGCCAGTACTGGCCCACTAGTGACACAGTACATTACTGGAAAGAACGGTATTATTATGAGTGTTTTCAATTTCCAGCATTAATTGTTTGCAATGAATTGACTTTAGATTTTGTATAAAAGTATTCTGAAAAAACCATTATTATATCCGTATTATCTACGGAGTACGTCTTTTTAAGCTTTATATTTCACATTTTTCTGATCCCACAGTTACGTCTAGGGTGACGAGACACTAGAGTCTAGACCCGGGGCTTATTCCTACTCAATGAATATTGCATATATCTGCTATTCATTTTGGACTTCGGGCTACAATTAACACTTCACGTAAATCCTATAAAGTCTGTAAATCCTGTACATGCAAGAGTCACTAAACACTGCGACTACACCCAGGGTTTAATTCGTACTTAGAAAATACAATATTCAAACTATCTCACAAAACATGCAGACGTATTCATGAGTAGTCCATTTCGAATTTTGGCGTACGATAGACCATTGAAGTAACTCCTGTAAACGCTGTAAATCCTGTCTGCAAAGTTGGAGGCTCAAAAATTTCCTGTCTGGTCCAGGTTGACTCAGGAAGTTAAGCCTATTGTATTAACGGCGGACATTATTCTTTGAATTCGCGTAGATATTCATGGAATAGAGACAGTCGCTTGACGAATTGCATGGCCCTTACCTTGTTGAGTAGGTACTAAGCCTTAGGGAATTTCGTAAGCCTCTTATTTTTTCAAGAAATGACCAGAATTTTCCAGTCATTTCCTATTTTCCTCAGCGTCTCCTCTGTGTCATTCACATTTCGCTCTTCAGAAGTAACAGTCGCCGTGGTACTCACTTCTGGTCGCAGAGTTTTATAGTGCGTTTTATTGTGCGTGAAGTTAATAAGTTTTTTACACGCCATCATGGCAGATCCAACAACGAGCTCATCATTCTGCGGATCTCCGGCGGCAGCAAGCATTTCCACAATGCCAAACACATCATCCTATCCTCCAGTGAAGAAGAAGAATTGTATTGAGACATACTTCGAGGTTCGAATAGAAAAAAATAAGAAGGATGTCAAAGAAGTAATGAACCACTTTTGTCTAATAAACAACTGTAACACGAAACTGGCAGGCCCTCTCAACTCTAATGGGCGAGTATGAAGAATTATGATTATTATTTTAGGCTTAGTACAAGTTGCGGCCAACTTTTGGCGCTAAGTGTCGGCCACGATGCACATCAAAATTCAAAGTGTAAAAGTATATTTGTTATTTATAAGAATGAATCTGATATATGTAAAATGAAATAAATGGAGGTGTGTCGTTCCCGGGTGTCAGTCATCTTGTCATGTAAAGCAGCATCAGTTGTCACCAGTTTTCAAGGGATTAAAAGCAGGGTTTGTTGTGGTTAGAAGCGGTTTCAAATCCGCCTTCGAAATTGCATGAAATTATCAATAAAATGGATAAATCAAGTTAAAAAAATGTGAAAAAGTATGTTTAAAGTGATTTATTATACTTTCCATATTTGTACACATGCTTTTCACTTTGTTTATCCACTTTATTGATAAATATATTACATCTTAAAATTTCCCACATGCATACAATTCATATATAACACATACATGCTACACATTGATACTTTTAGTTCAAGTTGCGTCCAGCTGTTGGCGCTTTAAAATCTCCTGCACTCTTTTTAGAAATTTTAGAGAATCGTTTGATATGTTTAAAAACCTTTTTTTTTATTTTCTCTTGAAGTTCATTTTTGAACATGAAAAATCATTGAAAATTTTCAAACAAATAACAAGAAAATTATTATTTTTTTATATCCTAACCCACCTTTTAAACCTCCTTTTCAATCTTTAAAATTTATTCAAATTTTGCCTGAATTTTTTTTAATTCTGCAAAATGAACAAAATGTCCTTAAAAATCTTCTATATTCTCCTTTGACCATTTTTGAAATATTTCGGAATCTTTTGAAATCTTTTTAAATAATCTGTTAAAATGAAGTTTTAAAAATAAACAATTAATTTAGTTTTTGCTAGAAACCTACTATTTTTTTTATTTTCGTGAAACCTGATAAAATTCTTAAAAAGTCTGTACAACTTTTAATTATTTTTGAATCGTTGCAAGACTTCTGAACATCTCTTAAACTTTCTAGCATTTTTTTTAGAATTATGTAATATGTCAAAATTGCAAAATATTACTTCAAATCTTTTACACATTTTTAAAAATTGTAGGAAATAATTGAAAATGTTTTGTGGTCTTTTTTTCAATTTTCTCGGAGAATTCATTACAAAACAATCACGAACAATTACGAAAGAGCAGGAAAAGAAAGCTGAGAACCATCTGAAAAATCTGCACGATAGGTTGCAACAAGGTAGCAACCAATCTCTTGTTGCTGGTCAAGCCGAAAGAAATACGGTTGCAAATGAGGCAGAAAACGAGAGTGATGGAAACGCAGAGTGGACTCTGTATGAGAAAATGAGGAGAGAGAAGTTGAAAAAACTGCAAGAGGAAGAATCTCAGAGAGAAGCCGATACAGTTAACATGCTTCGAAATTTTTTGAAGCGGCTGATGAATCCCGGTGACAACCTCTTGCAGTATTGGCAACGGATCAGGGTTAGTGAACCCCAACTGTACGATCTTGACATGATCGTGCTCGCAACACCAGCTACGCAAGTGAGCGTAGAGGCTATTCTCAGGATTGAGATACATCATGTCGACTCTAAGAGCAAACTTGAAGGAGGATATCCCGGACTCGATAATGCTAATTCGGTCTAACTTTGACCTCGTACATGATACGCAATGTGAGAAGAGAAGCAAGACAGCCAAGAGAAGGTCATGAGGTAATATGAAATTACTATCTTCTGAAAAATGAAGCAATAATTTATGACCTGATCATTAATTATTTTTTTATTGCAGGCGTGTATATATATTGTTCAGTCCAATTCTTCTCCAACATGTTTTCATAGTTTTTGTTGATTTATTTTTTTTCCGTAACTTGCATAGTTTGACCCCAAAATGGAATGTCGTATTTTTCATTATTTTGCGTGCGTTTTTTTACGAATAAAATAACAACTACAAGTCGAAACAGTGATTAATATAATAAACTTGTTGACCTTTTTTGTTAGCATAGTTTTTGTCGATTCATTTTTTTTTCGTATCTTGCATAGTTAGCATGCAAAAGAAAATTTTTTATTTTTCAATTTTTTGCGTGACTTTTTTACGAATAAAACAGAAACTACAAGTCAAAAAAGTGAATACTAACAAATCTCTAGACCTTTTTTGTTTGCACAGTTTTTGTTGATATATTTTTTTTCGTATCTTGCATAGTTTGACCCCAAAATGGAATGTTTTATTTTTCATTATTTATTTAAAACTTATTTATTGCATTAAAGTTAATTCCGTGCTGCACTAATTCATACTTTTCCGTCTTCTCACGCTTTTTCATAAAGACGGCCCTGCTTGGGATTCATCAAATATTTAGGTTAAAATTCATAGAATATCACTAATTTCTAAGCAATCACGATATCTAAGATGATTTCAACGATTTCAATTTTTTCACCGATTACCATGCAATTTCATGAAATCGGTCAGATGACAGAGACGGTCAGCGTCAACTTCGGTCACTTTCCATCTCTACCCCGCTAACACTTTTGTACTAAAGCTGACCCCTCTGTAACACGTCGATATGACTTTGTCAAAAAATATTCTTTTGGAAAATCTTACAATGTGGATAGAGTCTCTGATTTTTGAACTCCACGAAAATACCCACTCCAATTCTGGTGCGCCAACCCTTAAAGCTAAAAATCAACTCCTTCGCACCACGTAGATATGACTGTCAAAAAATAATCTTTTTGAGAATTTCAAAGTGTCAATAGTGTCTCTGATTTTTGGGCTCCTCGAAAATATACATTCGGAATTGTGGGCTCCAACCCTTAACGTTAAAAATCAACCCCTCTGTACCACATAGATATTTCTTTGTCAAAAAATAATCTTTTTGAGAATCTTACAGTGTCAATAGACTCTACGGTTTTTGTGCACCTCAAAAATACCCACTCCGATTTTGGGGCTACGATCCTCAGACGTTAAAAATCAACCCCTTTGTACCACGCAGATACGACTTTGTCAAAAAATAATATTTTTGAGAATTTTACAGTGCAAATATAGTCCCTGGTCTTTGGGCTGCTCGTAAATGCCCTCTTCGATTTTTGTGCTCCGAGCCTGAGTCATTTTGGAAAACTTCGATGCGGTTTTTGTGGAAGATGCACTAATTTGGTTTCAAGCTAAAGGAGACAGTTGGCAAAATTATTATCAGTTTATTGATTATTTCGAAGAAAGATAAAACAAAAGACATTCGAAAATAATAAGAAATTAAATTTATATTCAGAAGAAAGGTCAGGACATTCACACATTCGTAACATAAATTAGACAATTATTGGAGAAATTAATGTCACGTCCAAGCCTGGAATGACAATTAAGAAAAACATATGAGAATTCAAGGCTATAACACAAAGTTTATATTGCGAGAAATGATTTGTAAACTCTTTCAGAGTTAGAAATTTTAGGACGAAAATAGGAAACCGAATGAGCAAAATCAGAAAATAAAGAGTAGTAAATGAGCATGTTTGGGTTGTTTGATTGTAAATTAATTGGAATTAATCTAAAATGACGTTAACACACACTTGATTAAAATGTCTAGTTTATTTAATTACTATTGCACGATACAAACACTTACACAAACATTGAGCTTTAAATGAGATGATATGAATGGGACTCTACACCCACAGAAACTATTAAATTCGATCAAAAATGGGAAAACGGTATTGCGTCGATAAGCGGAGGTAACTGTCAAAATTTCACGTCGTTTCGCTAGCCTGTCTCAAACGGCACTGCCCGCCCGTTGACCTAGGGCAAAGGGCCTCCTAGCTTAGGAGTGTGTCTATCCTTTTCTGCTGTCTCTACGCGTACATACAGTCATGTCTCAATACAAAATTCTATAATTTAACTTTGGCGTAGCTTTAGCAATTACACTATGAAGTTAAAATACATTTAAACTCTGAAAATAAACTTTGCTTTATATACAATAATCTTAAACATTTAAATCCAAATTTCGTCCGTCACATTCCCCCTCCTGTATTCCGAGTACTTTGGAATACACTATGGCATCTCAAGGACGCATAATTTGGCTGCTGCTCGACGGAATGTACCCGTTGATGTCTTCACTTCGGCCACGCGAATGCGGCCGTCTCGTCCTGGATATACTACTACCACTTGTCCTCTCCTCCACTGGTTTCTAGGTGCGGTCTCGTCCCATATGACTACCAAGTCATTTACTTGCAGGTCTCGTCGTTCGCGGTGCCACTTTGCACGCCGATTGATTGATGGTAAATATTCTTTAATCCATCGGCGCCAAAATTGATCAGTCAGCCATTGCGAGTACCGCCACTGTCTGCGAAGAGCGTCGGCGTCCGTGAAAACCCCTGGTGCACCGTGGACTTCTCGAGTTGCACTAGGCATCAATCCCAGGAAGTCGTTCGGGGTCAGACTCCTATTGTCTCTTGGGTCATCTGATACATGGGTCAATGGGCGGCTGTTCACAGAATACTCTGCCTCGGCAAATAAGGTTTGACGTACTTCTTCTCTCAGCGCCCTCTCCTTCAGAGTAACTCCTAGTGCACGCTTGACTGAACCTATAAGTCTCTCCCAGCAGCCTCCCATGTGTGGGTTTCCTGGTGGGATAAAGTGCACTCTATTTTCTCTGCTGATGTTTGACGCAGTATTTCGTCCTTGTCCAGGCTCATAACTGTAACCGTATCTTTTTTCTCGTCTTCGTCCGATAGCAACCTGTATCGGCCCAAAGTAGTCGATTCCGGTGTCTGTAAAGGCTGCCACGTTGTCCTGAAGTCGCGGTGTCGGTAAAGGTGCCATCCTTCGAACGATCGGCCTCGCTCTTCTATGCCGACACTTTAGGCACTCATTCCATGAGCTGCGGACTGCTGCTCGGATGTTGGTGACCCAGAATTTTTCCCTCAGATCGTTGATAACCCTCTCTCTTCCGTTGTGTCCAGCCTTTTGGTGATAGTACCGAATCAGTATCTTCGATGTTAAAGCGATTTTTTCTTCATTTTTCAATCTTTTCCAGTCCTCTGGGAATGATTCTCGCTGGGATTGCTGCAGCAGATAATTTTCAGCTCGTTCTATCTCGTAGCTTTCTAACTCCCAGGTTCCGACGGCTGTTGTCGTTTTGCGGCAGCAATCGATGAGTCTATAGACCCAGGCTGTTACGCGTGTCATCTTTCGCCACGAAGAAAATCTTCCGCTGTCGATTATGGGTGTTTCCGGTTTTGTAATAAAACAGAATTCTTTTTTCATTTCCATGGAGACCTCTTTAGTTTGTCTGTCTATTGTTTTTTGTACGGGCCACTAGTTTTCGGATTTGTACAAAAACTCGGGTCCTGTGAACCAGTGGCTCGAGTTCTGCAAATTTGCTTGACCCTTGCTTCTGGTTGCTTCGTCGGCCACATTTTCACCCGTAGGCACCCACTTCCAGTCGGCCGGTGAAGTCGAGTCTAAAATTTCGGCAATGCGATGCGCTACAAAGGGATGATATTTGCGAGCATCGGATCTTATCCAGCCGAGCACTGTCTGCGAATCGGACCAGAAAATCGTTCTATCCATATGCAGGCTGTGTTCTTTTTTTACAAACAGCGCTAGTCTTGACGCTATCACTGCACATTGAAGTTCAAGTCGTGGAACTGTGAGTAGCTTGATTGGCGCCACCCGAGTCTTGGCCATTACTAGTGTGACTTTAATCCCGCTCTCTCCCTCCAGGCGAAGCCAGGCGGCTGCTGCGAAGGCCTGAACACTAGCATCACAGAATACGTGTAATTGTTTTTTTGTCACTCGCCTCATTCCGAGTGAGTAACAGCGTGAAATTCTCAACGTTTGAGACTTGTGTAGATCCTCTAGCCACATATTCCATGCATCTGTGATATCTTCAGACACCTGTTCATCCCATCCCGTGCCCATTCTCCAAACATCTGGCAGAAGTATCTTCGCTCTAATGGTCAGAGCTGCCAGCAGGTCCAAGGGATCAAATACACTCATTAGCACTTTCAAAATGTCTTTTTTTGTCGGTGTTTTTTTCCCCGTTACCAAACTTCTGTCTAATTTTGGAAACTCTGATATAAACAAAAAACTGTCCGATTTTTGCGTCCAATTTACCCCTGAAATTCGAGTATAATTTTCCTCTGTCAGAGTGAGGTCTCTTCCGGTAGGTGCCAATGAGTCTGGATTCATTGCTGCTCGCACTTCTGAAGAGCTTGTCATCAGGTTCCGAATGTCGAATCCACCCCGTTGATGTACATACGTCACGTCTCTGATCCGCTGGATCGCTTCTTCGACGGTGTCTAAACTGTCCAGGTAGTCGTCCATATAATGTCTATGAACGATTGCATCATAGGCTTCAGGGTATGACTCTCGGTACTCCTCGGCGTTGCGGTTCTTCACCTCCTGTGCCACATAAGGCGATGAAATGGTCCCGAAAATCATAACTGTCATCTCCATGGTGTGAATCTTTCGACTACCGGGTTCTCGCCACAGGAATCGCTGACTGGAACAATCCTCTTCTCTTATGCGAACTTGATGGAACATTTCGCGAAGGTCCCCACAAATCCCTATTTTTCTCTCTCGAAATCTAAAAAGTACGCCTGGAAGTGAGTTCAATACGTCAGGGCCTTTCAGAAGTCTGTCGTTTAGACTTAGGCTATGTCTTCTTGAGGCTGCATCGAATACCATGCATAATTTGTCCGGTTTCTGTGGGTAATGCGCCGCGAAATAAGGGAAATACCAGGTCCTGTCGTGTTCTCGTTGAGCCTGCTCGTCTGTCAGTTGATGAGCGTAGAACTTGTCGATATAACCTTGAATATTCGAGCTGTACTATTTACCGAATTCTGGATTGCTGGTCATTTTTTTCTCAATTGAGCGAAAACTTTCCTCCGCATTTTTTCGACTCTCCGGCAAATCCTCTTGATCCATTTTCCAGAGTAACCCGACCTCCCAGCGGTTTCCGACGCGTCTCGGAGTCTTCTCCAGGAAGTCTCGTGCCCGTTGATCTTCAGTGGAGCTCAAGGTTTTCTTGGATGGCGACACTCCGAAGGATTCAGTGGACCAGAAATCCCTAACGATCTCGTTCAACTCAGACTCTTCATCTATTCAGTGAACTAGGAATGTGTAGTCTCTTTCCGCTTTCTTCTGATCATCCGGTCCATGAATCATCCAACCCAGTGGTGTCAGAGAGGCGAAAGGCATGCCTACCTTTCCTATCACTTGCCGCTTTATTTGATCCAGGTGTAGGTTGTCTTCTCCTATCATAATAGTCGGTACTGCATTCTCGAGGTCCGCAATCTCCAACTCTTTCAAGTGAGGCCATTTCTTTGGATCGACAGTCATCGACTGTACAGGCATTTTCATCGTAGTTGTGCGCACGTTTTTTTAGCATGTATGTTTTTCCGGTGACTCCGCGAATCTCGAGACACACACTTCGCGATGTCTGATCCTCATTGATCGTGTCGTCATACCACGATGCAATTAGAGGTCGTACCGGTCCTTTCAGTCCAAGTCTGTCTGCGATTTTTTCGGATATTAAAGACACTGTCGATCCGCCGTCGAGTAAGGCGTATGTGTCTATCTCACCCGCAGGTCCTCTCAAGGCTACTGGAAGAATTCTCAAATAAACACGTTTCTCTCCTTTGCACGTATAATTTACCCGTTCACGGTCATCGGAAATTTTATTTGCGGTTCTTTCTTCGGATATATGTGTATTTTCATCGAAGTTGTGGCTTCGTTTTTTCTTTAAAAAATCGTTGTGAAGTGTAGGGTAATGTTTCATTTTGCAACCCGATTTATTGCACGGTCGTCGCTCACACTGACGAATATTATGCTCGGTCGACAGGCATCCAAAGCACACACGCTTCTTTTTAACCAACTCCCACCTATCATCTACCGATAATTTGAGATATCCGTAACACGCTGCTATATCATGCAATTTATTGCTGCAATAATTGCACCTTCCCCCACTGTCTTCTTCGCGGCACGATAAAACGCGCTTATCATTCCTGTCTTTTTCGGGTAACTGAGGTACGTAAATCACGCTCGCGGCATCGGCCTCTTCTTCAATCCAAGTCGCGAATTCGCGTATTCCGGCTGCATCCTTTTGTTTCGCGGTATGCTTTCCCCAGTTCATTCGTACACTTGTCGGTAATTTACTCAGTAATTTATTCAGTAAGGCTCTGACAGCCTCTAGCGCATCACCTTGAAGGCACTTCTGCAAACGAAGCATGTCCTCGGCGGGTGAGAAACCACAGGTTTCGGCAGTCTGATTAAATATTTTTTCGAAAAGAATCCAGTCAGTGTAGGATCCCTTAAAAATGGGCAGATCTTTTCCCATGAATTGTTTTGCAATAAACATTCTATCTAATTTCGTCAATGGAGCAACTTCCTGGTAATTCGTTCGCGCATTTGCCGACGGTTCTCTAGTTTCGCGTAAGGGTTCTCTGAAAATGCGTGACGGTTCTCTAAACTCGCGTGATTGCGTTCTTTAATCGATTTCTGGTATTTCAATGTAGTTCAATAAGCTTCTTTTCTCGCTCGGCTTGTTCGCGCTCGGCTTCGCGTTGCAGATCAGCTTGTTTTTGCTCTATTTTCGCTATTTCTTCCTGCCGTCGCAGCTCTATCTCCAGTTGTCGCCTGGCAATGACACTAGAGTTGGTTGAAATTTGTGAATTTGTCGATTGCGCTTTCGAAACGTGTGACTATGACTTGTTAGCTTTATTTCGCAGCACGACCGAACTGCGATTTTCACTTGTTACTAACCTCTTTTGCTGTAGCTGTTGATCGTAACGTAAGGGACCCTTTCCTTTGGTTTCTCTAGCGCTGCGTCGAGGGCCTTCCTTTATTGGTGTTAGGGTCTTGTCGTAGTCGCCGGCTAAATTCGCCCCTGTAGGTCTAGAGTTTTCGCCTAGCTGCATCCCTGCAGTTTCGTCAACTGGTTCTAACGGCACATCTCCCCCTCCTGCCTGGCTCCCCGCAAGACTCATCATGCTCATCTTGGCGTCGGTAGTGGATCTCTCACTTACACTACACATCACTGTCCTCACTAACACATAGTCACTGTCACTGTCACTGCACTGTCTATGCGATCACTGTCTTTGTCACTGCACTGTGCATGAACTCACTGCACTCCATCTACCGACGCTTGGCTTCGGTTTCGATGTAGCGTCACTAGCATTCCTGTCTCTCACAATCAAACTGTTTTTACGCGGTGTACGCAGAGTCACACACGTGATGTCTTCACATATGCCACGAACACGCACGTGAAGGATCCACCGCTGCAGGATCCGGCTCAAAGGACCAATGTTTGGGTTGTTTGATTGTAAATTAATTGGAATTAATCTAAAATGACGCTAACACACGTTTGGTTAAAAAGTTTTG
>JAWWEA010000123.1:6278498-6288581 GCA_035222095.1 Andricus quercuspetiolicola | reverse complement strand
TATTACAATTTTTCAAATCAAAATAACTTCTTTTTTTAGTTAAAAAGTGAATGCAAAAGTCAAGTCGAATCTTCGAAATTCAACTTGTTCGAATATTTGATTAAATCGAATTTCGAAGATTCGACTTGACTTTTGAATTCATTTTCTTTTAGCAAAAAAGGGAGTTATTTTAATTTAAAAAATGGTAGTAGCTTAAGGAAATCAAACTGGTTTGATGTAAATTTAATTTTTTTTTATTTCAAAAAATCCAATGTTCCAAGCGCGTCTAAATTTGTATTCAAAATTCGAATAAATGACTACACATCTCCAATTTGTTCATTCTAAGCAGGACCATTAACATTTACAGACAAAATACTCGCCATCAATTATCATTTATTTCTTGAGTACCTATTTTGTTATATCCTTAGAGTATAGCAATAGTGGGTTTTGAAATTATATTGAAAGGCGAAGTTATCCCTGCATTGTAGCCCAAGGCTATACGATCCAATTGGAACGGTCCAATTGGAACTTTGGTTTTATAGGTTGCATTACATGAAAAAATTTGCAACCTCTACTTATTTTAAATTCTATTCTTTAAATCCACTATTTAATTATAAATCAGTGTAATGTCACTGATTTTCAGTGAAAATTCGCTTATCTAAATAGCTAAAATTGGGTCACTAACAATCAGTGAAAATTTACTTATCCATTTAGTGAAACAAACACTTTTGAAAGTTAGCAGTACTGCACAGTATCAATTTAGCAGTCGTATTAAAATAAGTTTTTATTTGATTGAATAAGATAGCCGCAGTAAGAGCGTAAAACCCAAAAATGTGATCAATTATTTAAAAAGGTGAAAAATTTTCTGAGCACACTTACAGCCCGGAAAATGAAAAAGTAATTTCATTAACAAATAATTTTCGCTACTTGATTGAAATAATAATAACAACGCTTTGCTGAGAAAGTTGTAAGACTTGTCTTATATGTGTTGCTCTCGCGTTATTGAACCGATTAGTGAATAAGTCTGAAATCACTGGTTAATTAGTGAAATGTCCAACTACTATTTCAAACAGGGAATTTTTCATTGAATTATATTTAGTGACCATGATAACCTTTGTGTCTCTCTTTTTCATTTATCATCAGTCACATTATTCATTTTTGCTCTCTTTTCCTATATTTACCCTGTCGTATTGAATTCCTATATTTTGCTTTACGTCCACCACTATTATTTTGTCTCTTATTTCTTTTACGTTACACTAATTTTCAATGATATACGTTTATATTATTTAGTTCCTTTCACTTAAAATTTTGCCTATCTTTTCGAATACCTTCTTATTCACATTTTTTTTGGGGAGTAATTAAAGAGTACGGGGGTGTGCGTTATACTGTTTTATAGCATCTCCGAAATCAGTTTTTGAAAATTTTAATTTTTGTGGACAAAAACACGGGAGAACTAGACCCGATTTGCTACACGCCGGGCTTAGTCTAGTTTCCCCCGGTTTCTGTCCACAAAAATTAAAATTTTCAAAAATTGAATTAGGACATGCTATAAAATAGTATAAAGGACATCCCCGAACTCTTTTTTTTTAAGGTAATACCAAAAAAATGTTATTCTACTAAATAAAAATGGTATGCCTATGTACTATTCTGAGGTTAGGATCACTAATTAAAAATTATTTATGAAATAAACATTTTTAATTGACTAGAAAGAAGGTTAGTTCCGGGCCATTAGTTACTATGTTTTTCTGCTTGTCATAAGTTTTCAATTAAAAATATTTTGCAGTTTGAAAGTAAAGCTGGGGGGGATTGTAACACATATAACGTCAAAATGCACACAGATTAATCAAATTTAGCATAATAAAATTTTTACAATTATCCCACAAAAGAAGAGTTCGGGGACGTCCGTTAGCATCTTCGCTATCATTTTCCAAACTTTTAAGACAAAATATTTATTATTGTAGGAGAAAAGCCGAGGGAACCTCTTACACTAGTAAAATCGATAAGTTTCAAAGTATCACATGCCCTTAAGTTGAACTTTGTTGAAATTTTTTTATAGAAAGTGTGTCTTTTTTAGTTGAAAATTCACGCATCTTGTAGGAAATTTTGTGTTTTTGGTAGAAAATTGTCTTGGTTGAAAATTCATCTGTTTGGATAAATTCAACTAATTGGTACAATGTTCAACTTCGTTACTGAATATCCATTATTTCGATTAATGATTCATAATTTTATTCGAAAATGTATCTTTTTGGTTGATAGTTGAACTACATTGTTGGAATTTTTTGTTTATTGAAAATTAAACATCTTTAGTGGAAAATTCATGTATTTTGTAGGAAATTTGGTCTTTTTGGTAGAAAATCTTCTTGGTTGAAAATTGATTATTTTGGTTAAATTCAACAACTTGGTACAATGTTCAACTTCGTTAATAAAAATTCATTCTTTTGATTAGTGATTCATCTTCTTAGTTGAAAATTTATCTGAGTGGTTGATAGTTGAACTATTTTTTTGAAATTTTTTGTTTTTTGAAAATCAAACATCTTTCGTTGAAAATTCATGTATTTTGTTGGGAATTTGGTCTTTTTGGTAGAAAATCTTCTGGGTTGAAAATTTATCTTTTTGGATAAATTCAACTACTTGGTACAATGTTCAACTTCGTTATTAAAAATTCATCCTTTTGGTTAATGATTCTTCATTGTTGTTAAAAGTTCATCTGTTTAATGTTTTTTAGTAGAAAATTCAACTTTTTGATTGAAGACTCGTCTTTTTTGG
This sequence comes from Andricus quercuspetiolicola, assembly GCA_035222095.1. Taxonomy (NCBI): domain Eukaryota; kingdom Metazoa; phylum Arthropoda; class Insecta; order Hymenoptera; family Cynipidae; genus Andricus; species Andricus quercuspetiolicola. The sequence goes on along the minus strand of JAWWEA010000123.1, from coordinate 6,285,836 downwards.
TAGAAAATTAATCTTCTTCGTTGAAAATTCATTCTTTTGGTTAATGATTCATCATTTCCGTTGAAAGATTATCTGTTTAGTTGATAGTTGAACTACCATGTTTAAATTTTTATTATAGAAAATTAATCTTCGTCAGTTAAAAATTCAAGTATTTTGTAGGAAATTTTGTCTTTTTGGTATAAAATTTTTTTGGTTGAAAAATCATCTTTTGTATGAATTCAAATTCTTGGTATAATTTTTATTTATTAATTGAAAGTTAGTCTGTTTTAGCTGAAAATTCAGCATTTTGATTGAAAATTCGTCTCTTTTTTGTAGAAAATTATTCTTCTTGGTCAAAATTGCATGCTTTTGGTTAATGATCCATCATTTTAGTTTAAAATTTATCTGTTTGGTTGATAGTTGAACTACTTGGGTGGAATTTTTGGTAATCGAAAACTAATCTTTCATAATCGAAAATTCATCTGTTGGGTTGAAAATTAATGAATTTTGTAGGAAATTTCGTCTTTTTGGTAGTAAATCTTTTTGACTGAAAATTCATATTTTTGGATAAATTCAACTACTTGGTACAATGTTCAACTTCTTTATTAAAAATTCATTATTTTGGTTAATGATTCATCATTGTTGTTAAAAATTCATCTGTTTGGTTGAAAACGTAACTATTTTTTTAATTTTTCTTTTTTTAAATTGAAATTTAATCAAAATTAACCTTTTTTAGTTGAAAATTCATCTCTTTAGATAAAAATTTAACTATTTTATTCAAAACTCCTTTTTTTAAATAAAAATTCCTGCAAAAAAAAACAGGAAACAAACGACAAAATTTGGACCACAACAAACAAACAAAAATAAAAATAAAAATAAAAATGCTCCTACCGTGATCTGAAAAAATCCAAGAAAATTTCTTCTTCCTGGACAAAAAACAAAAAAAGAGGAAAGAAAAATGAGAAGGCAACCAACCACATCCCCTTCCTTCTCTTTTTTTCTTTCTTTCGTCTTCTTTTTTATATTTTTATAATTTAACAAATCACAATAAAAAGAGAAATAAAAATAAAAATAATTACCAACGTTTCGGCACTCTTACAGCACCCTTATCATGGTAATAAAAAAATTTAAATAAACAGACCTCACTGTCTCAAGATCCATGATAATGCTGACTAACTCTGTACTTTTGCCTCCCTTCATATTGCTCAACGCCCACTTATAAAACAGTCTCTTGCACCCTATATTGCAGTTGTTATGCCCTATAGTTTCATTTCCTAATAATTCCTTAATTAATTATTAATTAATTAATTAATTTGATTATTAGACGGTAAATAGGATCCTGGATTTGGATTTGGATTCAATTTAAATTCCTTCATTTGAAAACTCATTTCTTTTAAGATCAACATTTTAGTTAAAAATTCATCTGTATTGTTGATAATGTAACTAATTTGATAAAAATTCGTTCTTTTTTTTGTTAAAGTTAATTTTTTTAACTACCAATTTAACTACTTCATTTCTGAATGAAAATTGAGATCTTTTATTGAATATTGACCTCTTCTTGTTGAACTTTTGTAGATAATTCGTCTTCTAGGCTTTAAAATTCAACAATTTTGTTGAAAATTAATGTAATTTCTTGAAAATTCGTGTTTCTTGGTATAACATTAATCTTCTTCCTCTTTTTGGCTAAAAGTTTAAACAAATCGATTGGAATTTTTTTTTCTTGACTAAATAATTTCTTCGGTTGAAAATTCATCTCTTTCAATAGAAATTTCACCTTTTTTTGTTTAAAAATGCAATTATCTCGATGAAAATTGTTCTGTTTTGGTTAAAAATTAACTTTTTGTCCAAAGTTCATCTGTTTTGTAGTAAAATTGTATTTTAGGCTCAAAAATTCAAAAATTTGGTAGAAAATTTAGCTATTTGTTTGAAAATTTGCTGGTTAAAAATTTAAAAGTTGAGTTGAATATAATTCATTTTTAGTTGAGGATCCAAGTAATATACTTTGCTGAAAGTTTTTTTTCACCTAAATCCGAATGTTTTTTATTTTTAATTAAGATATTTTTTGTTAAAATATCAAGTATCATATTTTGCGTTAAAGACTCATCTTTAAAGGTTGAAAATTTCACTACTTGATTGATAGTTGAACTACTTTCTTAAAACTTAACTTTATTCGTAATTTTACTTAAAGATTCTTTTTTTTTTTTGTTATCAATCCTTTTTTTAATTAAAAATTAATTGTTATAGAAACGAGAATCACATCCATTTTTCAAACTATTAAGTTAAAAATTCATCTAACTTTTTGAAAATTGGTTTTGTTGGTGGAAAATTAATCGTCTTGGTTGAAAATTTAACTATTTGGGTAGAAATTGATTTATTTTGTTAAAAATTTGTCTTTTTTGGTAGAAAATTAATCTTCTGTGTAGAAAATTCATTTTTTATTGGTTATAAATTAATTTTTCTAACTGGAAATTTAAATGTTTTGTGGAACATTCTACTGATTGGCTGAAATTAAACTTGTTATGGAAATCATATTCTTGGGTTGAAAATTGAAGTGTTTTCTGAAAAATGGTTTTTTTTTTATTGAAAATTATTCTTACAAATATATATTTAACTACGCCATATTTGGTTAAAAAATTATCTTTTTTAGGTAAAAAATTCTATTTAATTTTTAAAAATCTTAGAAATTAGAATAACATCCATTGCTCAAACTATGAGGTTAAAATTTATGTAACTTCTTGAAAATTCATCTTTTGGGTAGAAATGTAATCTTCTTGGTTGAAGATTCAGCTATTTGACTAAAAATGTATGTATTTTGTTGAAAATTCGTCTTTATTGGTAGAAAATTAATCTTCTGTAGTGAAAATTCATTTTTTTTGTGGAAAATTAATTTTTCTAACTGCAATTTTAGCTATTTTGTTAAACATCTAACTAATTGGCTAAAAATAAGCTTTCTGTGGAAATTATGTTCTTGGGTTATATTCTTTTATAAAATTTCCAGATTTAAAAAAAAAATCAAACCTTTAACCTCATCCATCGAGTTCCTTATTTAATTAGAAAGAGTTTTGATATCTGTCGACGTAATATTCCTATCATTTATATTTTATAGCCTATGATATGATACCACGTAACCACTTCTTCGTTCCATGTCGCATCAACATATTTATTCTTATAGTCGGTCAAATAAGGCTAATTTCGCGTGCGGTGATATCGAGGAGTTTTTACCTAGTTATTACGTCTTCGAATTTGAAAATAAAAATAATATTAATTTGAATTGCAATGATTGAATCTGGAATTAGCATATGGGTAATTCTCCACAGACAGGGCACTTTGGTGTCCATGGATTTTATTGTTAAAACTACTGGTTGTATTATTACAAAACGTGGTAAAGGTCTTTATTTTGGTACCTCATAACAAGTTCCATAGTCAAAAATTAGGTTATATTTTTGTAAGCCAGAATAAAAAAATATTATGTACCAACAAAATCGCTTTAACAGATGTCCACACACGCCTGTGGCAAATTTTGGAGTCACGTAAGAAATAAATAATGAACTACTTAAAAATGTATGCTTTAAGAGTCTTGAAGTCAGATTAAAAAAGTACACTTTTTATCACTAATGTATTAATTTTAATGCAGTATACATTATATAGGCACGCAAATATGAGTATCTTCGAAAATATTGTTGAGGTTACGTCGATACATAAACAGCCGTCGTTTGACAACTAGGAATAACTTTTTGGATCCAGCTTGGACGTCGGATTGAAGAAAAAATATCTCACTACTTATCCTCTAAGTTTCGAGTTTAAACATAAAGTACTTTCTTCGCAAATAGAAAAAGAGTTTAGGAATAACTTGCGTATTTTTATTAGTATCCATCGACGTAACTTGCTATAACTTTTATATTTCTTAACAAATGTTGCTGAATAAAAGATAGAAATTTGAATCAGGGCGTCATAAAATGGCATTTCAAAGAATTTTTCAATTAATTTTACTTTAAAACTTTGGGATCACTTTCTGTGTTGTTTGCCATGCACGTAACATCCATCGATGTGACCTTATTTCAGGTTTGTCAGGGCTGGGTGTTAACAAATTGAACCTCTCCGAAAGAAACTTTGCAGAAAATTAATAATAAGAAAGCTTTCAATTAAGTATATATTTTCTATTATACTATTCCTCATTTCTGAAAATTGAATTGGATTTCTTTACTTTATTTAGGAATAATTCCAGTAACAAGAAAGATAAAAAATGGATGCGACGTCAAAAGGCTCCACAAGTAGCCTTTTTAATAAATTTGTAGCCTGAATACTTTAATAAGTTTTTATTTTAATGGCAATGAACCTAATGTACACTAAAAGAAACCACTGTGAAAAAATATATTTTTCTAATTTACTTTTTTCGACAATGCCCTCTGCGTGGAGAATAACCCATATGGCATGTGAACGTCAAACGACGTAAAACACGGCAAAAATTGTTAGTGAAGAATTGTTAGTAGTGAGAAATTTTATCGGTGCGCGAGAAGGGAATATGAGTGGTTACTTGCGCTATGGGTTTATGTTATTAGATAGTACTTTACAGTGTATCATTTGCTACAAATTTCTTTTCGCGAGTTCCAAATGTCCTTCGAAATTGAATCATCACCGTGTAAAAATGTATCGGGATATGTTAGATGTGCCAATTTCGATTCACGAAAAGAAACTGAGCGACCTTGAACAACAGAGTATTCATATGTTGCAGAATTGTATGTAGCAAGGGATGGCAAGCCATGCAATGAAGTTGGAAAGATTTTAAACCCAGGTGGGAAAAGATCATGGAGATATAATCAAAATAATTCCACAGTCTGCCAAAACAATTCATGGCAGAATTGGAGACATGGCCAGTGACATCCAGCAGCAATCGAAGGTAGATCTTCAGTGTTGTGATGTATTTTTTATTCAGTTTGATGAGCCAATTGAAGTCAGCAACGTAGCCCAATTGTTAGTATTTATCCGTTACGTTGGCGAAGATGCCATAGAAGACTTGTCTTTATGAAGTAACTATGGGAAAAAATGAGCTTTTTTAAACTTCATTTATATTGACGGAGAGGCAGTAAAGCTGCAAATAAATATTATATATAATAATTTGATTTTATTATATATGAAATTTAAAAGCATGGTTGTGTCTCACGAGAGGGAGCGAAGGAAGGGGCTCTCTTACTTCCAAATGTTGGTCTCAAAAAATAATCAGAAGAATAGTGCACTTCCATAAATTGGATTTATTGGTAAAATTAGCCAATTTTTTCAAGTTAGTTTCAAAGTGACTATTAACAACATTTTTGGTAATTCAAAGAATTGATTTCTATCTTCCCAAGAACAATTTTAGATGTATGTAATCACAAAAAAGTCACATATTTCGAATTTGAAACATTTAAATCGCTAATATAAAAATAAAAAATAAATTACTGGTATTTCCTTATTCACATTGAGTACTCTGTCTCACAATGAATCTCTGTCGCGAAAAGCTAACACAACTAACCCTACACAGGAGAACCGTAGCGTTGACAAACAAAGCTCGGCAGGCGAAACAAATTTCTTGGGTCATCCCTGCCCTGACCTGAAAAGTGAACAAAAAGTTTGCTGACCACTGACTTAACCGAAAATATGATTTCTAAGCTAAGAAGATTAATTTTCTAAAAATGAAGTACTTAAAATGTCAACCAAATGGTCGAATTTTTGACAAAACAAGACAAATTCCGAATCAAAAGTACAATAGTTTTCAACTGAAAATAGTTGAAGTTTCTGTTAACATCGGTAACTTAATTTATGGATAGCCTTTAAATAATAGAATCCGAATTGGTAGCATGAAAAGAAATGTTTTAAAAAAATGCCCATTAGCAATTGAGTGTTTGATTAACAAAATCGTAGTATTTTAGCACTTCACTGATGCATGAGTAAAAAAAATCACGAGGTTATTTTGCGAAAGCTAAACTGTGAAAATATCAACTAATATTTTATCTATTTCAGTCACTAATCAATTAGCAAACTTTTTTTGTCATCTATTTTCGATATGAAATGGTGTACGTGATATTTGTCAGGTACGTACTTTTTACTTTTTTATTTTATCGCATTTCGTAGTGCTTTGCAAAGTAAGCAAACATGGAAGACATAATTATATTTGAAGTGAATAAAGTAAGGTGAAGTAAATAAAGTGTTAATTAATTCTCGTCTCTCCATTTTAAAGCAGGAACCTGTGTTGGTGGATGTGACGTAGCCTGCTGGTTACAGGTTTCACAATATTCTTTTTGTTTAAACAACGTTGAAAATATTCGATAGTATAATAAAGAAGTTTTATTTGATTTTAAAATAATTATCATGTGTTAAAATACTGAGAATAAAGTAAGACAGTATTTTTTTGTTGGAAAAATCGAACGAAACAAGTCATATATGCGAAGTTTAATTCTATTCTTCAAATAAATACAGGATTTTACATTGAATTTGTAATTTTTCATTTTATAGACAAAACGTGATAGATCCTTTTTTTATATTAGAATTATAATTGATTGTGTACATTTGGAATATAATTAATTTGATTATCCAATATAATTTTCTGAATAAAAAACTGCTCGGCTTCAATAATTATCGATAAAATAAAATTAATTTAAAACAAGTTAACCGAATTCTACTTTCATGAGAGTGAAAAATAATTAAAAATTTATAAAGATTTGAATTTTTTTTTGAATGTAGATTTTTGAAGATTACGAAAAGAAGATGCCTTTTAAGAATTTTGGTTGGTTTTAAAAGAATAAAAAAATGTTCTGTCGATTACCAGTAAAATTTCGGATATTTTTTTATTTATAGAATTGATTTCAAGAGAAAAATGAAATGATATCGAAACATTTCGAATGATTTCCTAAAATTTCTAATAAGATCCAACAGGATTTCAAAGCAACATTTTCTATTTTGTTTAAGAGATAGTTAGAAGTTTTGAAACATTAATAAGATAATTCAAAACCTGTAATTTTTTCCTACAATTTATAAAAAGAGTGTAGAAAATTTGAATAGATTAAAAAAAAAATTAAAGAAAATGTAGGTTTTAAGGATTTTGAAAAAAGGTTTAGAAGCTTTTTTTCAATGGTGAAGCGTTTCAAGAAATTGAAAATTTTTTTTCAACTAAAAATAATCTTGACAATTGTAAGTCGATTCTCTTAATTTTGCAGAATCAAAAAAAAAAAAAATAGAAATCATTTGAATCATTTTAGTCGATATTTATTTCCTTTTTCCAAACATCCGAAATGTTCAAAAATCTTAGAACCAACAGCTTTGGTTTTATCCATCGAAGTTATTTTTTCAATAATAAAAAGTACCATTTTCAAAGAAAACTATACT
>JAWWEA010000123.1:6261891-6274241 GCA_035222095.1 Andricus quercuspetiolicola | reverse complement strand
TCTAAAATTCATCGGAGTGAAATAGACAATATCATAAGCGCTGGATTCACAAGCCCTAATGAAGATCCATCACTTTTTGGAATTATCACAAAATATATGATCCATGGATAATGTGGTGCATTGAGTCCATGATCACCTTGCATGAAAAATCATCATTGTTCCAAAAAATATCCACGACAAATGATGAAGGAAACATAAACTGGTAGTGACGGATAGCCAATATATTGGAAGAGATCACCTGAAGATCGTGGACTCAAAACAACTTGAAGATAAAAATCCATCATCATTAAGTAGATATGGAAATTGACAATAGATGGCTTGTTGCTTACTTTCTAAAATGTTTCACGCTCATATCAGTGTTGAAATCTGCAGCTCAATCAAATCGCTCAAATCTGTTTTAGGGTATTTGGGTAAAGGAAGTGACCAAGCTATTTTTGAATTAACAAATAAAAATGATGCCATCTCAAATTTCCAATTAGGGCGGTATATTAGTAGCAACGAGGCTATTTGGCGGATTTTGAGTTTCCCTATTTACGAACATTACCCTGCTATTATTTATGTCAGTTTACATGTAAAAAACGGTCACTGAAGAAAATGCATAAGAAAAAATGACGAATCCATAAAACACTGCATTAACAGCATTCTTCTAGGTCGTTCATTTTCACAATATGAAAATGTGCGATTGACAGATGTTTTAGGTCGAGTCTGTACTGTACATCCGAATAATTCTGAATGTTTCTTTTTGAGACTAATATTACACACAGTGTTTGGACCTACATCATTCCATGATTTGAAAACTTTTGAGGGAGAAATTTATGAAACACTCACAGAAGCATGTCTAGTGGAGGGCTTGCTTGAGAACGATAAACATTAGGATAACACAATATCTGAAGCCGATGAAATACGCAAACCTTCAAAATTGCGTGAATTATTCGTTATAATTTCAACTACGTGTTCTTCTTCTGATTCACAAAAACTTTTCAATGATTACAAACAGTCCTTTAGTGAACATATTCTACACCAAGCTCGTAGAATGTCTCCTAATTTGGAAATCAATTTTCCTGTCGAGGTATTCAATGAAACTTTGATACTCTTGGAAGATCAATCTTTATCCATGACCGGATAAAAATCTCTATGAATTCGGATGAGATACACGAAATAGAAATTCTATGGGAATTAAATCAGAAATTTTACGTGAGGCCAGTTAGGGTACGTACGAATTGACTAAATTTGTAGAAGATAATGAACGTCTTCTAATAAAAGATCAAAAAATAACATACAATGCGATTTTGGAAGCAATTGATAAAAAAAGGGAGAAGAATATTTTCGGATGCACCTGGAGGCACAGGAAAAATATCTCTTATCAACTTACTCTTACAAAGATTCGCAAAAGAAGTAAAATAGCTCTAGCAGTTGCATCTTCTGGAATTGCATCAACATTATTACGTGGAGATCGCACAGCCAACTCAATGTTCAAACTACCTTTAGAATTCACATAAACAAAACTTCTGATGTGTAATCTTACGCATAATTCAGAAAGAGGTCGATTATTAGAAAAATGTAAATTAACTGTATGGGATAAGGAAATAACATAGGAAAGCATTTAAAGCGTTGGATAGAATTTACAAGATATGAGATCGGATGACAGCATAGTGGGCAAAGTAACGGTTGTTTCAGCTTCTGATTTTCGTCAGACTTTACCAGTAATACCCAGCGAAACAGCAGCTGATGAACTCAAATTTTCAATCAAAACGAATTTAAGAGTACATTTAATATGAGATTCTACAGCATAAAAATTCACGAAGCAATTGTTACTTCTTGAAAATGTACAGTGGTTGAGGAACTCGAATAATACTATATCTTTCTAGTCCAATTTTTGTTCCTTAGTTGAAACGATTGATGAATTAAAAAATTAAATTTTTCCAAATTCGTGCAGTTCTTTGAAGCAATTCTTGCTCCAAAGAAGGGTAGAGTGAATAATATAAATTCAGATAGTAGTTTCTAAGCTTGATTCTTGACAATTTACAATAAATTCCCTTAAGATTAAAACAAGTTTTCACGAAACGAAAATGGGTAGGTTAGGTAAAATTAAAATATTCTAGGCCACCATTTCAAATTAACAATGAACTCAAAGTAGCATCACATTTATTCGAATTTAAATTTAGTGCTTGACGCGCACAAATCGTGCCTTTTTTTATGGAGGGTAAATTCCCACAATCTTACCACTTTATTATCCTGCACTCATGAACAATTAATTCTTTCACTTCGAAAATAACAAAAAACTCGAGGAAAACAGAACTAGATTTTAAATATCACAAAAAAAAAACGCAGCTCAAGCACGCGCATACTTCCGGGAAAACACTCGCGGCATTTAGTAAATGGTGAGACCCCATGTTCGGAACACGTGGCGGATTTCTAAATTTTTACCGACTAAAAGAAATTAAAATAAAAAGACAGTTCGTGTGACCATTGAATCTACCGAAAAGGAATATCTATCCGAAGGAATCCGACATGGCAAAGAGAGTAACAGTGTGGCTTCAAAAATTCCGGAGGAAGTGTTGTCTCGTAAGGTTATAACAAGAGTGACAGGTCAAAATGGCAGCGGAACATATGAAACCCTAGATTTAAAAGTCGAAGTATGCCAGCCAATTAGAGTCATCGCTGGGATTACGTGAACAGGCATTGCAAGGAAGTCGAGTTAGCAGACTCGTATATTTTCGGAAATGCAACTCAGTCTGTCGTCCCATTTACGAATTTTTGGCCTTCGGAATACATTTGGCCGGTTCAATTTATACAAAAATATAGTAAATTTCAAAGTACGCCGGTTGGGTGACGCTTCAATGAGAGAGATTTAATACAATGAGTGTTCACTCTCTCATTACAGATACAGGGCTCGGGGACCGCTAGCGACTCTGTTGCCCAATGGTCTCGGTTCTTCGGATGGTGGCGGCTTCTCGTTCCGTATTGGCGGGAAAGATTCTGATATTCAAATACAATTTCGTAGATTCCTTTTCGCCGACAGGTTTGGCTCCGTGAGGAAGTATAAAGGAATGGGAGAATAAAGAAGAATAAGTAAAATGATAAGGTGTAAGGCCGAGAGTGTTACCTGGTGGTGTTCTAAGATGGTGACCGTTGTTCTGACTTTTCACGTAGACTTAGTATTTCTGTGAATTTACAATTTCCTAGGACGAGCCAGTTTTAAGTGATGGGTAATGAAATTATACCCCGTCACAACTCCCCCGGCCTTAAACGGAAATTACGGGTCGATTGAAATTCGACAAACTATTTTTGGTCAGGTATGTAATTCTTGAAGTTCATGAGCTGACTTCAACCACGGGCAGTCGACACAACCACCGAGAAACCCTCGTTTCGGTAAAAGAATAGAAATGTAAAAAAAATAAGAGTAAAGATCATACTACAGGCTTCCACCGGTTAATCGCGGTAAATAAACAAAAGAGGAAAGAGAAAAAAATAAAGAGAGAATACAGAAAGAAACACAAAAAGAAGCACAAAAACTAGTAATTAGTCATGCAATGTGCATTACTGTGTATTAATCTCATACCCTATTTGATACGAATTCTGAGGTCGACTTTATTTATTTATAGATTCACAAGTTCTATTTATAGATTTTATAGGATTAATCAAGTATTCTACCGAACCTTTGTCAAGGGCGACAGCGCCGGATGAATTCTACGGTATCATGGCAGATCTCCGGCCAATAATACCTCAATGCGATTCGATTATGCGTTTTGTCGATGCCTAAATGTCCCGCGTGTGGCTTCGATTGGGCTTTTTCTATGACCATCACCCTCTGTTCCGCAGGAATCACTAACTTCCAAACGTCTAATTCAAAGGCCAAGGGGTCGGTTAGGGGATCAGGGTGGTACCTATATAACCGGACATCTTCCACTTTCCAATCCGGGAAGATTCGTGGCCTTTCCTGGATGGCTTCCATTCATCTCGTATACCACGAGTCAGTTGACTTTGAGATTTTTGCCACTAGGGGCTCATAATCATCCTCCGTAAGTCTAGATAGCGCGTTATAACCTTAAAATGGAATCCTTCAAGACTCTCCCTGAATTTACGGATTCCCCAAACTACCGCAAGGTTCATCGCCCCAATGACACTTTATCTTTGTCCGAAATAGTTGCGTTAATGGTTTCGTTATTGTCGCGAATTCCGGTATGAACCGTCGGTACCAGGAGGCTGTCCCTAATAACCTTCGTAGCTGTTTGACCATTCTGGGGCCGGGTAGGAGACTATTGGATCGACTTCATCGGGATCCACCTTGAGACCGTCTTTATTGACGACAAATCCGAGATACTTAACTTCTGAGCAGCCAAACTCGCTCTTCTCCGCATTTATAGTCAACCCTGCTTCCGCTACCCGACAAGGTTGTTTGCCACTCTAACATCGCAGGTTCGCGTGACCCCTTCGATGGTCATAGGCAGGCTTGCCTTTCCGATAATCATGTCGGCCGAACCGTTTGCCACAATCATGCGAGTTTTCTTATTGCAGTCTAATTGTCAACCGGAAGCTTCCACTAACTTGTCCCCAGCTGACTTTTCTAATAAAAAGCGAGAGGATTCGTTGTCAATCAGCGCGTCTTTATAATATATTTGTTTAGGCATGAGGTTGAATTACAAGAAGAGTTCAAAAACGATTATTCTCAATGAGAGGAGATAACTTAGATGACTTATTCATTTAATGTGAATAAGTATTAGTAATGTATCGTAAACAATAGTTAATAATTGCTAGAAGTTGAATCGATTATGAGAAATGACTCTATTATGAGAGCTCTATTTATTCAAAGACTACAGAATCTGCTACAGAATCGAAATGTTTCAAAAATGCAAAAATTGCACTTTTGAATTATTCAAGTTGTTGAAAATATGAAAAAAGTACATAAAAGGGTAATTCAGGGTATCTCGTAGGTTCATTAACGATGTCAGAGCTTTCGAGCACGCGAAGTATACCAACGCTTATCATGCACTTCGAACTTTGCCTTGCCCCGAAGGTGACCGTGCCACGTATCTAAGAAGGACTAATACTCTCGAGTTCCGATAAAAATAGCTACCTTAATACTACACTGAAGTTAGGATTTTATTAAAAGCACTGAATTCAAACGAAAGTGACAGATCCAACCGCTGCCACCAAATCCGCTGTCACGTCCCGAGCAAAAGACGAGAGTAGAATGGAAAATGATAGAAAGAGAGATACAAGTGTTGCTGATTAAGTACGGTTGGTAAATCCTCACAATTATTTGTGGTTTCGTTTTTCACTATCAGACCTATGGGGACTGTGTCAGTGTACAGTGTTGAAATAAAAAGTTATGGGTTAGGTTTTACAAGTTTTATTATAGATAAGAACAGATAAGTAATTAAATGAATACGATAAAAACTTACATCCAACTTTCTTTCTTGAAAGGGCAAGAGAGAGTTGTTTTCTCGATTGGATCTCTGTTGGCTGGTAGAACCGCGACGGAATTCTACGGGATGTTTTTATGAAATTGACTTAGAACTAAATCAAGGATGAGTTCTTTCACTAAAGTTTACCGGCGGACTTTATCCGTAGAGTACTCTGCGACGACCGAAAGTCTCAGACGAAGGGATCCTAGCTCAATACTCGATAACACGTTAACTATTTTGCGGTCATTTAGAAGTGCGCGATTTAGGCAGAGCGTTTCTACGGTCAAAATGGTATGAAAATAGCGAGATAGTCAAAGCGGTTCCGATTTCGTAGATTGAGTTGTCAATGACTGCTTGAGTGACGGACAATTAACAAGGGTGCTTCTGGGGTGTTTGTATAGTCCTTGTTCCCCATGGGTGAGCTAAAAGTAGAAAGTACGTACGATGCCAAAAGGTTAATTTTATTTAAACACTCTCGGAAACCCATTCTGAATATCTTGAAAAAATGCTCAGGAAGAATTTATGACGCATTGGAAAATTGTATAATGTAGTTTAACGAATCAGTTAAAATAATGAAAAATTATATAGGGTTAAAAACAGAAAAGCACAGTTATTCTATATGAAAAAATGAGTATTAAACAAAGCACTTTACTACTTTCATTGAGCTAACCAAGAAGAACCATACTTCACTTACTTGATGATGCTCCTATCATGTCGAATAGAAGCAAACACACCATGATCTAAGAATACACGGTCTAGCTACGCGCAACTAAAAAAAAGTTAATTAATAGGAAGCTGTCTACCACAGCCAGCCACATTGGATAAGTAATCGCGCGAGAATGAAATATGTTTGAAATGCAGTAAATGTCACGAGCGAAGATTTCAAGTAAAAGATAAGAAGTTGCACAATTTATAAGGCAATTAAATTAGTTTGAAAATAATGTAACTTGTGACACTGATAACATAAAATATTTTAAAATATATAACTTTTGATCCTTGTAATGTAGAAGAAATGTGGCGAAATATGGATAACATAACCTCTCAATGCACTTGAAGAATTTGACCTTTTAACGCAAATGAAATGGAGTATCATTACCTAAAAAGAAAGAAGAATTATGTTTTGGCTCGTAAAGCACAAATAAATGAATCTAAATTATCGATATCAGTTTTTATAATTCGTATATAAATGCACGTAAATGATCAAAACAAAAAACCTCTCAGTGATACACAAAGTGACATATTTAGATCTTATATTCATATGAAAAAAATTAATTTATAATATATAATAATGAAATAAACATACAAGTTTATGCAAGGTATAATTTAAAATGATATACATATTTTTAAATCAAAGAAAATGATCATCGACTATTTTAGTTGAATTAAGATTAATCTTTATGGTTTAAACTTTGGTTGAAAATTCATCTTTTTGGTAGAAAATTCAATTTTTGTGCTTAAAGATGCACTATTCTAGTTGAAAAATAATCTTTTTGTTTTAGGATTCAACTATTCTAGTTGACGATTCATCATTCTACTTAGAAATTCATCTCTTTGTTCGGAAATGTAATTATTTTTTCCAAAATTAATTTTTTTTAACTATTCCTTTTTTGGTCGAACAATGATCTTGCTTTAAAATTACATTGTTTTAATTGTGGATTCATAATTTTAGTTTGAAAATTCATGTTTTTGGCTTACATTGTTGAAAATCAGTTTTGCCGTTTAACTCTAAATTTTTTGTTTAACTGATAACGTTAGTATTTTAATTGAATATTCCATAATTGTAGTTGGAAATCGATCTGTTTGGTTGGAAACTATTTTTTTAACTTACAGGAAAACTATTTCTTGAAAATTGATTATTATTAGTTTAAATTTTATGTATTCGGTTGAAAATGCGTCTTTTTGGTAGAAATCAATCTTCTTGGTTGAAAATTTAACTATTCCAATTTTATTAAAGCTTGATTTTTGTTTGGTTGAAAATTCAATTTTTCGCTAGAAAATTTGACTTCCGTCGTTAGAAATTCAACCATTTGTTAGAAGAATTTATCTTTTTTAGTTGAAAATACAAATATTTTATTGAAAATTCATATATTTTTGTGAAAAATTGTCTTTTTTGTCAATAAAAATTAATTGTTTCCTTTGAAAATTCAAGTATTCCAGCTATATACTCATAATTGTAGTAAAAAATTCCTCTTTTTTGAAATAAGCTCAATTGACGTTACAGAATAAAATAGTTTACATATGTTAAAAATACTGTAGAAGAATAAATGAAAATATCTGAAGGTTAGCAAATGAAGAGAATAGAAAATCCTAAGCGGTAATGTCTTGTCATGGAATTGGAAGAGCTTGCTAACCAGCTGTGAAAAGAACGGAATAAATTCACAGGGAACATGTATTATCTGGTATTACATGTTGCCTGCACAATAGAATAAATCTCACTTTTACGTTCAAACCTGCAAATCTTAATTTTTCTCTATTCTTCTCTTCTCACCAGGTTTCTATTTCAATATTCCATACTCATTGCAACTGGCAATTTTTGTTTGCAGGGTGCTCTACAAAAACGAAAAACTTCTAGTTACCGCCTAACATTCGTCACTTTTGACATTCTCTTCGCGTCCCTTCTCTTCTTTCGCTCAGTGGACAACAGCATGTTGAGATTGCGTAGTGGTATGTACGTCCTCTTACGTACTCAACAAAGTAAAGCTTTCATGTCGATTTCTCCACCAATCTTGTGCTCGTTTTTAAAGCGATAGTTTCGAAAATCTTAGGGTCTTTCGAAAATGTGGCTCCGTCGTACTTCTCAAATTCCCCAGTCATTATTTGGGCAGCTGTGACCAATTTGTTAGTTGGAGCCTTCAAATACCCTTGCGACAAGTGGTCAGATTCACCTGGGCGCTTTTGTGGTAGCGAAGAAGTATAAACGCCAAGAGACGGATCCCGCGAGAATCGCCTAGCGACATATCCGGCAATATATTTAAGACCCTCATCTGCCATTTTTTCAGCAGCCAGTGTCATTTGTAAACACTCGAGAAGACTTATTTCCTCACTCGTTGGAGAAACTGTGTTTGGACATGTCCCTGCAATGTGAAGAAAATCATAAAATTAATACATTCAATTATTCGTCACATATACGAAATATGCGCAACGTACTTTTGCCATGCCATTATACGTGAAATGAGAAACTGCTGATAAGAGAAATGCGGAAGCGTCTCACGTTAAAACGTACTGCGCCGCTGTATGAATGTTTTTTTTCAATAATTTATTTCGCACACATTGGAGAAAATCGATTTTGTTGATAACTAACCTGAATCCGGCTCACCCTCATCTTCTTCACCCACTGGCGTTTTAAATTCATCAAAATTGAACAAAATCTGAAGAAATGGGTCCTCTACTTCTTCTCCTTCGCTCACGTCTAAAGCCAGGGTTTTGCATACTTCTTGCATTACAACTTCTTCTTTTCTACCGTGTATGAGGTCTATACTACGTATGTCGACAAAGTCGTTATCAGGCTATAATGTATCGGGGCTATCAAAGATGTCGGAATCCTGAAATAAATCCGAGGCATTGACTAGAAGACTTTCTTCCAAATCTTCTTCAACAATCTCATCCACGTTTGCCTCAGACGTGGAGGTGCTCTTGTGTACCGTTGCCTCATCTTGTAAATTCGATGCATTGATGAGATTTTTTTCGTTCATATCTTTTTCAGTGTTACAACCGTCGGAAAGTGCCTTCATGGCGTACTTACCAAGGATGAACCATCGCAAACGGTGTAACACATCCAAAGATGTTCGGTGATCGTGGTCTCTTCCAACACCGCGAAGGAACGAAAAAAAATTCTCCAAGACATCCTGATTTAGTCGATTCGTCAGTATGTAGTCAACGCCAAAGACTTGTTCAAGGTTCTGGAACAAACTTGGCAAGGCAAGGCAGACCAAGTTTATTCCCTTTTGAAAAGGAAGCAATGAGGCTCGTCCTCCCACTCTCATTTGGGTGATGTAATGTGACATTCTGTTTAGAAGATCCATTTGTTTCTCCAAATCAACCCCAAAAGCATGAACACCATTGCGGGTGTACTTTTCCCTTGAATTGAGCAAATCAAACCAGTCATTAAAAAGCTGAAGGACTCGACTAGTTTCTTCACAACCCAGAAAACTTTGAAAATTTATATTATTTAATTTAATTTGCTTCAAGCAGAAAATAAGTGCTTTCGCATTTTTGTTTGAAGAAACTTGCGTTGCCAGCTTTAATTTCTGCCGTGCATTACCCTCACAAGAAATATGTTCAGCAGTTAAATTAAATGCACATTTCAAATCGTTGTTATTAATAACCAGTAATTTTTCCAGATATTCCTTACTCGTTTTTTTGTCTTTGAATTTTAAAAAAGTATCAAGAAAATGATTCCTTGCTATCTTTATCAAATGAGGAACATCTGGAAAAATATGAACTTTGATTTGCTCATTTGAAGGATGCTGAAAATAAACTTGGTCATTTTCGCCTGTGCCAATAGCAAGTTCCTTCCACAACTTTGTATTGGAAGCATGCACGTCAGACGTGACAGCAACAACTGTATAACCGTTTTCTTCTAGCTGTTTAATCAAACCTAATAAGACTTCTTTAGTCATGGGTTTATCGAAGTCTGCGTAAATCACTTGCTTCCACTTCTTAAATAAACGCCGAGCCATTACAGTCTGACATACCCTGTGCGGTCCTAATATTTATTGTTTTTTCTTATCAATGGAAAAGAGAGGTGATAAATGCACTTCGTCAAAGCTTACTATTGTAACCTTATCTCTTTTACTCATTTTTTCACCTTTCTTTTTCATTACTTTTAAAACATTACCCAACACGGCTGGATCCACATCGAATTTACTAATCCATCGTCTCAATGTGGAGAGCCCAGGTAATGGAATTTGTATCACTTTTCTTAAATATTCGTAGGTTTTCCTGCTAATGGAGCGAATGGAAACCGCACCTGCAATATCCTCTTTGCACCATATTATCCGCTTGCCAGGATTTAACAAACCTTTTATTTGTCCCAGAGTGAAGACAGCTTTTAGTCTGCTGAGGATCTCTTCGTTTTTTGAGGAAACAAAATTCAATTTGGCTTCAGCATACTCGCACCTTGTTTTGTAAATGTGACAAGATTTTTTCCACAAAGCCTCTTGCTTTTTGCCCTCAAAAAATTGCAGAAGTCGTTCTTCACTTTGCTCCCTTAGCATTTCATTAGTCTTACGAACCCTGTCGTATGCTTCACGTAGCCATATGTTTTCTTCTCGTAGCTTCTCCGCATCCTCATTTTTGCTGGCTTCCAAATAATGACCGACCCGTTCTGGAATTCCCATGTGTTCAATATTATCCTGTGAAAGCTCTTCCAACTCCTTCAGAGGCTCAATCCGTTCCTCATTTTCAATCTGTTCGATATCCTCCTCTGCAAGGTCTTCCAACTCCTCAGCTATTTTTTTTCAGCTCTTCTAGGTTCCCCAGAGCATTTTCGCGATTTTCTGCTTCGAAGATGAAGGAAGTAATCGTAGAAATCAATTCGTCGCTTTCAGGCGATACTGGCATAAAGACAGGCTTCCCTGATGTCAAACTTGAACTTACGCAGGTTGCACTTTCTGTCTCTTGTGCTGATGCTTATATTATATCAGTTGAGAGTGACTAGGCGGAGGGCGGTTGGTCAGGATTCAACTCCAACGCGTACGATTTATAGTTTATAAATCGGACATGTTTTACGACCATTTGTTAAATTCATGATCATGAGTGAATTCTAGTACGATCACGTGAAGCCTCGTAGCTTTAAGCATAAGTGAACGCAATTGACCTTACGTGTCACGAACTTTATTTGACCGTATTTAACCAATCTCGACGGTCAATAATTATCGCCTGAATTGCGTACAAAAAGGCTACTTCAATATATTACTTCGAAAAAATTCTGGCCTTCGTAGCCCACTCGCGTGGCAGTTTAAAATCACCAGAAGAAATACATTTATTATTTATTAATCAAATGAAAGACACTTTTAAAGCGAGAAATTAATGAATTACACCTCACCTATAATGACCCTTCGGCCACGCAAAAAAACACGTCCCAGTGGCATTTTTTTAAATTGTCAGTCCAAAAATTGGACGATAAAAATACAAGTACTGTGTGCTACGTGAGCGTCGCACTAAGAGTGCTTTTAGCTAGGATGCTCGTCTCCACGGACCCACAAGCACGCGTTTTGTCATGCGCAGATGACCGAACGCGACGACCGAGAGGAATTCGTTCACAACGAGCGCCAAGCACGCGTTACGTCACGGGCCGGTGACCGACCACGTGGAGTGAGAGAGAGAATTCATTTACGGTGAACGCTGCGAGGTGGCGCGCGGAAGGAATAAAACAACCGCGTGGCACGGCCGCGTCCTTGTTCGCGCTGGTTTCTTCTCATCGTCGCCCTGGGAGTTCGGACGTAGCCTCCCTGGTTTGTGTTGATCGCATGGGACTCACTTCCATGCGAGAAACCAGGGTCCTCTTTTCCGTAGCCGTGGTGCCGCAGTCTCCGCGTGTTTCGTGCGACGCGCGCGCGTGTGTGTGTGTGTGTGTGTGTGTGTGTGTGATGGATCTGTCACCTGCTCCTGGTCGCTAGTGACGTTTGAGTGTTTTTAGTATGAGTCCTACGGCTCCGGCTTACATAAAAAAAAGAACGTGTGTGATTAGCGAATGTAGTGTTCATCAATTTATTTCTGTCCCTGGTCGGACGATTCTTACAGGCTTGTCAGCTGACATGGGACCTTTAACCTCCAGACCCGGTTTCCTAGGATTATTTTATCCAATGACGTAACAGGTAACATTGAAATTCACTTAAGGGCATGTGATAGTAAGGTACCACCTGCTTTTTTCCTAGAATAATAAATATTTTGTCTTACAAATTTTGGGAATGATAGCGAACATGCTAACGGACGTCCCCG
>JAWWEA010000123.1:5941863-5964542 GCA_035222095.1 Andricus quercuspetiolicola | reverse complement strand
CAGATGGAGGTGATGAAACGCCTACATTATCTCGACTAAGGATAGGCACTCAACACACCGGCAGCTCTTCTTCAACTTTAAGAACTCCACGTTAGTATATCAATTTGTTTCAACTAACAAAAAATAGTTAGGATACAGCAAAACATCTGAATTTTATTTCTTAATCGACAATAAACGCTTCTCGCTGACCGGCCCGGCCTTGGACCCTCGAGACCTTAGAAGCATGTTTCGAATTAATTGGATTTTGTAAAATTTGCGGAAATTTTTCAACGTTTATGATAATGTATAGAAATTTGTGAAAATCTATGAAAATATTTGAGCATTTACGGAGATTTATGAAAATGTGTTGTAATTCACCGTTAATTTTTAATAACAGCTTTGCTGGATGCATACGCAGTAGGTCAGGCTACAACTTCTAAAATTTATGATAATTTATAAAAGACGTATGAATTGTGCTCGAAATTTTTGTGTTTCTATGACATCTTGAAGCATGTTGTCCCGCCAGTGATGCAATTTTCTGCAGAGTTGTTTTCAGAAATACAGTGAACGTCCAAAATTTCTCATAGGCGTGTTTACAGAAAGTTCAAAAGACAAAAGGAAGGGAGTCATGTGATAATAGAGCGCAAGATGAAAATTTCATGAAATTTCTTTATGAGTTTTTTTCGGTTGACTTTTTACGCGCAATAAATCTTGATACCAAATTTCGGGAAACATAATTTCAATTATTTTTTTTTAATTCAGAAATTGATTTATTGTCCATTTCAAATTATTGTTTTGTGTGCATGAGAAAAAATCCTATATTTTCAACCATGTCAATGGACAATACGATGTCAAAATAACATATTACTCTAGGATTACATAATGCAGGGTGTCTGGATTACATTTGAGCTATCATTAGTTTAGATCATTAGAACATTTTTTGGATTCCTTGAGAAAATTCTTGAATAAAAATCCCTATATTGTATTATACAGGATCACGTAAAACACCACGTGTGGGCACTTTGCCACCTTCTGGGATGCAGACGCGGACGCAAGATGCAGCCCTTCATAGTGAAAGTCATACACAAGTTCAGGGGCATACGAGTAAGTGTATAATAATTTTTTGAACTAACAAAAAATTGATATGATATAGAAAAAAATCAAAATGGTTGACCCTTGAAGACTTCTAAAACAATTTTTGAATTTTAACTTGAAAAAGATATATTCCTACAGCAAATTATTTTCGCATTTTTTCTCCGGATAAAATACTGTAGCTTTTTTCGGTATTCGAAGTAAACCTGAAAAACTCCGTCTTTACAAGAAAAAAAACGTATTTCTATCAATTTTGGAAATTCATGAAAATTTATGAAATTTATGGGAAATTGGAGTTTGTGGAAATCTGCAATAGTTTAAGGCAAAACCGGTGATCCCCTCCTCCGGGATTTTTTGTATTACCTTCGCTTTTCCTATTTCATTAAAGAATGAAAGAAAATTATAAAAATATAGAATTTCATAATTACATATAATTTGTAAAAACTCGAATTAATCCAGCTTATACTATTGGTCAACTTAATTAGCCATAGCTCTCTGTGAGTATATGTTACAGGAAAAGTATAAGTATAAAGTATAAGTATATAATCCTCTGCACAAGTTATGTGAAGTATATAATCTTGATTTCAAATATAATGACGAACTTAAAGATGCGCATGATGAATTGAAGAGCACTTATAGAATTCACCACATGTTTACTCGCTATTTATTACAACCCGGCATACTGTGACGACATTTTGATTGACACCGCACTTTGTTTTTTGCGCATAAACATCTATTGGTTTGACCCTTTGTCTTGTGAGAACATTAAAAGAAGCGCTTGTATAAAAAGGATTCGTGGAAGAAGATTTTTTAAATATTATTGTAAACATTTTTTTTTTTTTGGACAAGAAAGTTAATTTTTTTGAATTGTCAGATGTGACATTTCTTTAAGATTTTCACATATATGAAAGAGGTCTTGTAGCAGTGCTAGACCTGCGTCACCGGACTCTCGAAATTAAAATTGGGCTTTAAGTGGGAATAGCTCGGTTTCGGAAAAAATAGAAACCAGAAATACTTTTCATTAACTTTTTGTAAATCAAACATGAAAAACTTAAGGGATGTTCAAGGAATATTTTTCACCTAATAACTTTCAATTCCCTTCCCTACCCCCACGTACTCTACTTTTATTAAGCCACAAAATTCACCACTAAATGCAAAATATCAGTTTTATGTAATAAATGTTGATTGATTTTAGGAATAATATTTTCAACTTAACGTATCTGTCAATAAAAAGGAGGAGCGAGTGATATAAATTTCATGGATAGTTGCTAACTGTCCTTCACAAACAATATCACTCTGAACATTTATTATCTGTAACATTAATTTGAGAAAATAATAACTTTTCACGATTTGCAGGACATAAATATTGTCCAAATAAATGAAAATTGTTTGAGAAATTACAAAATATCTGAAACAAAAAATATTACTCTCATAATTCGTTAATTGGGTCTTTAAATGCAGAAAATAAACATTGTACGATTAAGAGGGAAATAATTGTCAATTTTGCGAAGACTTTGAAATGAGTCAGCGATCTACTTGCGCTTGAGGCCTTCACGGGAGATCTATGCTTGATGGTCACTGGTCGATTTTGAGTAATGAACACACACACACGCATATTCACTTTAGTTACACCCCAGGACAGTGCTTCGAATTAGCGGCCTGCTAGGGAGGCTGCCGAATGGCAGAGTGTATGAGGATCACTTTACCTGTAACAAAGTAGAACATCATTCACTATGCGATTGGTATGCTTTGCGCCTGAGACGTATAGTTCCAGAACGTTGGAATCAAAGAAATCCACCGAGATGCAAAAAGACTCAGTGAAGGTGGACGGACCCACTACCTTGAGAATAATCACGGGTGTGGCACAATAGGCTTTATAGCTTGGGCGTCAGGGAAGACACTCACGAGCCCACGCCCTCATTAAAACAAACAACTAAGAAATTTTTAAAAAACTTTTTACTGTTCGCAGCCAAGAAAAAAATGTTTAAACGAATAATAATTGTTTGAAAAAACTTTAATTAGTTGATAAATGCGTGAAAATTTTTAGGTTGGCGAATATAAATAATTAATTTAAAGAACAATCTAAAAAATATCATCCGTAGGATGAATTCTGCATAAAAATGATAGTTTGAATTTCCTTAGAGCATTTTCCGATCACAATACAAGGCTGCTGGGGCGTCAAAGTTGAAAGTTATTGGGTGAAAATTATTTCCTGAACATTTCTTATGGGGTGACTACACTTTTTTTCAGTTAGAAAAATGAATTTGAAACAGTAAAATGAATTTCCAATAATCTTAAACCAATGAAATAAATGTTTACCAATTATGTTGACTTCCTAGTGGGAAATTTACCACTGACCTATGCTTGGCCCAATCTTGGGCCAAGACTCGGCATTCATAGTTGGCACAAAACTGTCAAACAAGACTTGCCAAGGGTCTCGAAAAATTGGGTGATCATTGGCTGACAAAATCAACCATTACTCAGTCTTGCCGACACTTGGCCTGCCATTATTGGGCCAAAGACCGTGCCAAGATTAGAGGGAAAAGTTTGCCAATGCAAACAATTTTTTTAAATATTTCAAAAATGTGCATACAAAATTTTTAAATTTATAGCCTGAAGATTATGTTTCAATAAATTATAAAAATTGGTTGAATTTCAATTTGTCCAATTTCTCTGTTCTCGGTCAGAGAGTGTTCTAAAAATAATCGTCTGCCATTTTACGTACAGAACAGCGAATCGTTATTGAAAATAATGAATTCGATACTGACGAGACCCCTTCTCTTATACTTTCAGCAGATGATTTTACTAGCGAGGAATTGACGATGACAGGGCGCACTCGTGGTTTAGCCACGTACTTGCGGCATGTCGCGCACGTACAGTCGCGCAGCGAGGTTATATTCAAATGCAATACAATAATTTCCTTACATACTTAAATATATTTCTAATTTGCATCAATGTTAAGTTGTGCATATTGAATGCTTCATTGTGAAATTTAAAAAGTTTAAGTGTCGCGAATTTAACCTGTTCAGTTTTTCAAAATTTCAATTTGAACGTTTTTAAGTCTCAAAATAAAAACTTTTGAATGTATTGCCTTGAGCCTTCCACTTATCACATTAGATAATCCAAAAATGTAAAATAAACACTAAGGCTCATTTTTTCCTGGGAATATTGAAGTAATTCTGATCTCCGAATTGATTAGTTATTGAAGATATACATATTTTAGAGAAATCTGTTGTATCATCAAGACTGATGTATACAGTAAACTTTCTCGTAAAGGTATCAGTACTCTGCAGAAAAATCCTATTCTTCAAAAGCTCATAATGCAGAAATTGATGTTCTTATAGTTGTGTTTACCATAACATTAAAATACAATTTTCCTTTAAAAGCATTTTTGGAGTGAACAAATAAATTAAATATTTCAATTCAATTCAATTCAAATCTACAAAAATTAACAGTTTAAATTAATCCAAAAGATTTGTTTTTAAACATTTTTTCATATGAAGAAATTTTTTTTGTCACCTTTACCACTTTTACGCTAAGAAAAGTTTTTTTTATGGAAAGAATTCATTTTTCTTCAATTAAATAAGTGTTTATCTTTTGGGTGTTCTCATTTTCATATTTCATATTTTTCGTATTTTATTTGTATCTCATATGAAAATAGTAACAACCAAAATAAGAATCTTTAATTAAATGCAGAAAAATTAGAATTTTCTGTAAAAAAAAAACTTTTCTTGGTGTAAAAGTGTCAAAGATTAAAACGGACCAATTTTCTCTATAAAAAAAGGTTAAAAATTATTCTTTTGGCTTTATTTACATAAATTTAATAGTCCATTGCAATAAAAAATAAATTGAAATTCAACAAAATTTGTAAAATTGCAGGCAGCCGGAAATTGTGGACAGACTTTCCGGTTGCAATCCCAGAGTGCTACCGTATGATATAACCGAGAAATAAAATGCATTCGCATTGCGATCCACGAGACGTGTGTGGATTTTTTAAAGTAGCCTTTCTCGAGAATCGCTGAAAAGCTCATTATTGAGAAATTTATAAGTAAATGCATAGTACAATTATGAATACAGGAATACACTTTACTCAGATTTGAATCCTCTTAACATTATTTATATGAAACAGTGAAAACAGAGCGAAAATTATATCATCAAATTTACCTTACACAAGTTGCTTATTTTTGATTTGAATATAACTGCGCTGCGCGACTTCACGTGCGCGGGATATCACAAGTACGCGGCGAAAGCACTAGTGCGCGCTGGTATCATTCATTTCTCGCTAGTAAAATCATCTGCTGAAAGATTAAGAGAAGGGATCTCGGTAGTCGCGAATTCATTATTTCTCAGAATTGGTCGCTGTTCTGTACTTAGAATGGCAGACCGATATTTTTTAATCACTCTATACTTTTTTAACAGAAGAAAGAGAAAAATGGAAGGAAATTAAACTCACGTGATTTCTTCAATTATATTGAAGACAAGCTTCCTGGTTCAAATTCCAAAATTGTTTGTGCAATTTAGCCAGCATTTATGAAGCATTGCGAGCATTGGCAAATTTTGTTACACAATCTTGTCCCGATCGTTGCCAAAGAGTGGCATGTCAAGTTTCCGCAAGGCCCGAGTAACCATTAATGTTGGATAGATCTTGTCAGCCAATAATTATACGTTTTCGAGACACTTGGCAAGTCCTGTCAGTCAGTCTTGGACCCACAGTAAATGCCGAGTCTTGGCATTAACGTTATCATCCCAAGCTTCGGCCAATGATGGCCCAAGACTGTTAGCCAATCGTGCGCCAATTCTAAAACCGTTGGTTTCCAGTATTGGGCCATTCTTGCGCCAGTGCTCAATATTGCCAATTTCTCACTGGGTCTCAAACAATTAGTTGAATTTTCAACGAAAAAAAGATGAATTTTCAAAGGAACATGTATTAGACGACTTTTTCACTAGGAGCGATCAATTTTTAGCCAAAACTGGATTAGTTAAATGTTCAGTTAAGAAAATTGTTCTGAAAAAATGTAAATTTCAGAAAGAAATAGTTAAATCTTCAACTAAATAGTTGAGTTGTTAACCAAATAAGATAAATTATCGATCAATTATCAACGCAGAATGTTTTTTGACTTTTGAAAACATATAGTTGCAAAGTATTCAATGCCATAACTCTCTAGCTTCCTTCTCGCTCAAACATTTTCTCATGCAGACACTTGGGCTTCTATAACTTCTTATGTCTCTTTGAACTAGGGGCACATTTATACATACTAGCCATTCCTTCTGCGGGTTATCCCTGGGCAAACTGCCATGTACTATATCATGATACACTTGTTTTGTTAGTAGTTCCGCTTTCATTCATTCAACATGCCCAATCCATCTCAAATGATTTATTTCACATATGTCAAGTAGTGTCTCCTTCAGACCAGCTTCTTTGAGGAATACTTTATTGCTCACTTTGTCCATGAGTGTTTCGCAGCATATCATGTGCAGGAATTTCATGCTGATGGCATGAATTCTACTTTTATCCTTTTATAGATATGTCCACGTCTCGCTATCGTATAGTATTGTCGGTATAAACACATAATTAGGTATGGCCCTCTTACCTTTATTTGATATATTTTTACTTCTGATAATGGGCTCTGCTCTACCAATATCTTTCTTACCCTCGTTCCTAATTCGATCTAATTACTCATCTATCTTTTCGTCACTAGCGAACAGACTACCAAGGAAGATGTACTTATCAACTTGTTCGACTCTCTTATCATTTATCACAATGCTGCAGATTGCTTTCTCGTCTTTTTCTTCAAACACCAGAATTTTTGTACTATTTGCGTTTATTTTGAGGCCCATGCTCTTCATTTTTATATTCAGTTTGTTCAGCATTCTTTGACTCTGCCATAACAATCTTATCATCTGCGAAAGCTAACCCACGTATCCTCACTCTTCCGGGATCTACACCTCCTTCGTCGAAGACTGCCATTCTTACACACTTGTCTCTGAACATAATAATTAGTCATGGGGACATAAGTGATCCATGTTTGATTTCTTGCATAATATCGAATCAGTCACTCAGTGTCCCCTTAATACTTACACTCGCTTTGCCACGTGCGTATAATTTTTGTTTGCTTGTAGGATCCATCCATTGACTCCGTACTCGCTTAGGACTTCCCACAGTTTACTTCTATCTACCCATTCGGGTAGCTATGGCCATACTCAAACCACGTCACGTTTCCATCCTCAAGCATACGCGACGCACACATGCACAACTCGTTGAGCGACACGTCGATTGTGCAAAGGGAATCATCCAAACTCGGGTAGTTAATTTAAGAAACGCAAAGGATTTAATTTTCACGAGATGGGTGCCGGGTCCGACGTATATGACCTCTAGAGAGAATATCGGCTTTTGTGGTGTGCTATATTTTTCTTTTTATCAAATAGTATAGTCGCGTTTCAAGGGGGAATAGTTAAATTAAATGTCACAGTGTAATACAACTGCAGAAGAAGGATAGTGATAGCAGATTAAGAGCATAGTGCACATTGTGTCAAAATCACCTAAAACCGCTTGCACAATTTTGACAGTTTTACAGGATTTTAAGTTCAGAGGGCCGACATTCAATTGGACTATCCCCCAAAATTCTTGGAAATTTCTTACAAAATTCTGAGCATTCATACATGATGCTTAAATATAACTTTTGCTTAAGTTATAATTGTTTTTAATGAGCTAAAATGACATCTCTTCTTAAATTCAGGTAGTTTACTTTGAAAAAATATTTGCTTTATTTTATGCTTTTACGCTTATGAGCTTGCACCAGCTTCCTTAAATTTTCTGCTTTTCCGGTTGATCGAACATTATGATATTATTCTCAATTCTAAAAAATTAAGAAAACTCAAATTGGGGAATGATATAAAACTTTTACTTGAAAAACTTTAGACTATTATTTATGCTAATCATATCAACAGAAAGAAACTCTATTGATCATCTTTTAAACCAAAACAAACAATAATTAAAAAATACGTTAATACACTTGTCGGTTGGTTATTTCCAAACTCTAGTTTTATATCTTTTTAGAGGTTCTACATCCCGAAATTATATTATAGAATCAGAGAGGAATATCTGGAAAAATTATACACAATAAAATTGCATAAAGGCAGATATAGGCATGCAGAATAGCAGAATAATGGTTTGGCTCAAAAAAACAGAATTTCTGCCATTACTTGTATCAAAGAAATGTAGTACTGAGTACCTCACATCAACAGTATATTGTGTTACGACTAAGCAAACCATGGCTTTGACGTCCGTGGCCGACGTTTTTATTTTTAAATCAAAAATATCAATTTTCAACTAAATACTTGAATTTTCATCCAAAAAAGATAAATTTTCAACCAAAAATAGAATAGTTAAATTTTCTGGTCAATCATTTTTAGGTTCTTCTTGCAAGCGAGGTGGAATGCTCTGCATAAACTATCCATCTTGATTATCACTTGCCATCGCGACACGTATAGTAATTGTCATCGGTTGATGAAATACTCGCGGACTTTCGTGCAATCTGACTCACGTGTTGCTGCGTGTTTCCGGCTGTCATGTTCTGTACAACTTCATTGTACAGTCTGCATACATCAGTCATCTGTACAGCGCATACGTCAGAAGAGAGGGTCAGGAGAGTGTCGACGCCTGGATCAAAAGAGCATGCGACCACTCTGTAAAAGTAAACATTAGAGAACATTATAGAAACATTATTTCTTGAAACAAGAAAAATTTTCTTCGATCCAAAAATTATTTGACTAGGCGTATTCAGTACTATACATTCCTTTGATTTCAGTAATATTCTTTCTTACTATAGGGTAAGTGGAGGAGAGATCGATCACTTCTCCCCATTGTGAGCATGTTTTACCAACTGAGCTGGCTGTTTGAGTGTCAGTGTGTCATGACACCTAGAAAAAAAGTTCGAGATATGTCACTGTTGTGGTTTTTTACAAAGCTAGAGGACATTCATTTTTCGGCCCGCTCCAAAAACACTCAGAAATTTTTCTTGCGCGTCGAGAACAATACGTTCCCCGTGCATTCGTTGCGATTCGTGCCAAAAGCAACACGTGCGTCACGTCGAAGCGTTGGCTTCTATTGCAAGATTAGTATATGCTATACATGATCCACGAACATAATATCTCAATTTATCATACACATTACTTTTCTTCGGCGTTCGAGGAGAGATGAATCATTGATGTTCATTCTTCATGCAATTCGACTGATACCGAGACTTGCAGACCTCAAAACGGCGACTCGTCGAAAAACAGGGGGAGCCAAAGTTCTTACTTCGAAGGAGAACCAAAAGCATTTTCAGGAAAAAGTCGCGAAAAAGAAAACGCGATGAAAAAACAGCTGTCAAGAAAACCTGGCAAAAAGTCAAAAGATTAATTTGTAATGTATTTGTTTTGTATTTTTATTTGTATGAAACTATACAATATATTTATTTCACGACGCTTAAAAACGAACAAAAATCAAATTAACGTTCAATAAATTAATTAAATATGATGGTAACGTTTAACTTTTCTTTCTGATCCATCTCTTCTCGATTTTTTTAAACGTGTCTCATGGTGCCAAATTTTAATAAAAATAGATTTGCATGTACATGGTTTTCTTCACAAGGAATGAAACTAAGACTTACACGGGCTAGAGAAGTTTTATTTCGCGAAATTTCGGCTGTAGATGAACGAATAAAAAAGACGATCTATCTCTCCTCGACTTACCCTACAAATAAAACACTCTGACATTTTGAAATAAAAAAATGATCCTATGGTCTCGCAATGAGGTCACAATTTTTCAATTTTCAGAATTTGAAAAAATTTTTCTATGGGTACAAAGATGATAGAAATTTTTTTCTAGTTCGCTTTTCAGTATTAAATGGAAATAAGAAAATAAAATTTTAAAAATACTACTTTAGTTTGAGATTAAATTTTTGGAACATAAGAAAAAATAACATTTTTTAAATATTTGCCAAGTGGTTCGCAGCTCCATCGATCGAGTGTACACTGCCTTCAAATGTTGAAAATTCATTCTTTCTCAGTTAAAAATGCGTATTTTTGCGTTGAAAATTCGTCTTTTTGACTGAACAATTGTACAGTTTGGTAACAAATTCATCGGTGTGGTTATTTTTAGTTTTTGAATTCAACTACATATTTCGTTGAAAATGTATGTAATTTATACAAAGCTTGGGTATTTTAGTATAAAGTTAATCTTCTTTGTCAAAAAATGCAATTTTTTGGCGAAAAATGAATCTCTTTTAGATGAGGATTAAAATATTTTGTTGAAAATTCGTCTTCTTAATTGAGTTCAATTGTCTTTTTGTCAAAATGAAAATCTTTCCTTGGATCAAAATTGAACTACTTTGCTTATTCATGACAAACAGCAAGATTTCACCAAATTCTTCCTTTCCACAAAGCGCCTTATGTAATGTTTGGAAATCGCTAAACTCAAAAAAAATGTAGTACTCAAAAATGATGTAAAACGGGAGCGGCGTATGTCAAGACTTACGTAAGCTAACAAAGGGGGGTACGTGGTTCAAAATTTCAGAATAAGAATTTACGTAATTAATGGACAGACCCTTGCTTGACATGCCTGAAACAAAAACACATTTGAAGGGTGGATATTCAAAGGCGTATAACCGCCAATTTTTTAAAACTCGTTCTATTTTTTTTCGAAAGTCTAAGATGATGCCGTCATTTCGGCGATGAGAGCAAGTCAAAATTCGCAATAGTCTTATTGTGAGAATTCTTGAAACATCACATTTCGGTAACTGGCGGCCCATTGTCAATTCAAAGTCGTATAACAACCAATGAAGCCTTATGTAAATTCCGTTTTTTCGGAGACAATTTCGGACTGTTAGAGTAGCAGGCTAATGGTCGATATACGACTTTGAACTGCCAGAAATCCTCGACTTATACGTGGCTAAATTTCAAGTGGTCCTATCTTCCTCAATTTTAATCGAAATCGTTTCAAACTTAAGTAAGTGACGTATTATCCCATAATGAACAAACGGTCGTCCGTTTTTCAAGAAATATTAAAATTACGAAAAATGCGAGCGTTTTCCCGCTCTCCTGTAAAGAATTGGAAATATCGGTTGAACGGCTTTGAATATCCACCCTTCATTTTTATATTCTCATTCTAAAAAGAAGGTATTAGTTTTATGTAAAATTCGCCTTTGTTGTTTTTCACCAAATCTCCACGCCATGAGACCCCCTGAGTCAGAAAAATGATTTTTACGAAGGTGTCTGTCTGTCTGTTTTTTTCAAGATTTAAAAATGCCATGTATGGCTATGTATATTACTTGAAAACTCGAACAATTGACTCTCATGACTTTTTCCGACAAAAATAAAATTAGCAAATTTTGTTGCTAGTCATTTATTGATAGGATGCATAGTTTTTGTTTTAATAGTGAAAAGTAACATTAAAAACAAAAAAATTAAATTTTTTGAAAAACGACAAATGGAAAAAAATTAATAGACAAAAGCTGTTTACTCAAAGAGGATCTACAAATTCGCTATTTATAATTTTTAGAAAGGACGAGTAGATTATCTTTCAATGGTAAAAATAGTAAAAATAAGAATAACAAAATTATATTTTTTGAAAAACGACACAAGGAACGAAAAAAAATGATAAGATCAAAGTTCTTCAACCAAATGAGATCTACAAATTTGTTATAAACTCTTGTTATAAAAATACACTAAAAATTAAAAAACTAACTTTTTAGAAAAACGACACAAGCTACAATAACTTTTTAATCAACAAAATTTTTCGCCTACATTATACCTACAAATTTTCATGGAACTACTTTACACTGAGATGCGTATTTTTTATTTAAATCATGAAAAATGAAGTTGAAAATAAACAAATTAAATATACGGAAAAACGTCACAAGTTGGAATAAAATGTATAATAAGAACATTTTTTTATAGGATGCGCACTTATATTTTATGATAAAAATAAGACAATAAAAGTACGTATGTTTCAATACCAATGCGTATTATGAATTGTTATAATATAAATTTATTGTATTGAAAGGTTTTTCAGGGTAGCTAAGAATAAAAATTTGTGCAAAATAAGGACAAAATATTAAAGTCATTATGAAATATAAAATTTTTACATTATCTTGCAATATCTGAATAAGCAGTACCAGACCGAGATACAGAAATAATTATAATATACATTTGGTATAATAGTGTTGAACATAATGTAGAAGAGCTCACATTTCGGACAAAATCGAGTGCGGAGCAGGAGATGCGTGATGAAAATGTGTTCGCAAAGGCCGAAGGAGCTTCAACAAAAGATAATTCACAATCACCAAGTTACAGTTGTCGCTGTTTTGACCTTTAATTCTAAAAGGTCTGTGCACAAATGTGGGAGAAATACAAAGACCTAGCAGGTAGCGCGAGGTAAATGCAAAACCAAGCGCTAAGCGCGAGATGAATATATTATCGAGCCCGACGGTCGAGAACCAACAGTCGAAGGGGCATTACACCTATTCATTTAGTGAACATATCTTGGAAAATCGAGACATAATGTTAAGTAGAGCGACTTGGTGGGAACGGACCCATTATGTCCGCTGCTACCACCGACCAAGACTGCTCTTTCACTCGTTTACCCATCAGGTCCACTGAACCTGCTTGGTTCGCCTTCATCTTCTGACAAGTTTGGCATGCTCGGACGCATTTTGCAACGTCGTTGAACATTCCAGACCAATAGAAAAGCAGCGGAAAATGCCGGGAAGTTCTATCCACACCTAACTGTCCAGACTTCGTAGTATGGTGAGCTTCACTCATTGACGGGGTGGTGACCATACAGACGTTCGCCCTCCAATTTCCAATCCCGAAATTAATATGGCATTTCTTGGACCAATTTCGTTCTTCGGATACACCAAAGATCATCAGTCCCGCCGATGCCACATAGCATTGCAGAGTCCGGCTTGAACATGCGCAAAAGCGCGTCTGGTACATGGTGAAAAGCACCTTTTCTATGTTTAACTTCAAAGTCATATTGTAACAACTTCAGGGCCCATCTACCCAATCTCCCCGTAGGGTCTCTCAAATGATAGAGCCATCGGAGACTGCCATGGTCTGTGATCACTACCAAGTGATAACCCTCCAAATAAGGCCTAAATTTTTGATCGCCCATACAACCGCTAAGCATTCCTTCTCCGCCACGGTGTAGTTTTTCTCACCACATTCCATGGATTGACCAGCGAAGGCTGTGACGCGTTCCACGCGATCTTGGATTTGAGTGAAAATAGCGCCCAAACCCGTACTACTTGCGTCCGTTTTTAGACTAAACAGTAAACTGAAATCTGGTCTAGATAACGTGGTAGCGGAGATCAATGCGGATTTCAATTCTTGAAAGGACTTTTCTTGCCCCCCCCCCCTCCACCACTCGAACCTTCGATTTTTCTTTAATAATCGATGGAGTGGCTCTGCTTTTTGGGCGAAATCCTTTATGAATCTCCTTTACCACGAGATCATACCTAGAAATCGTCTAAGGTTGCACAAAGTAGTCGGTCGAGGAAAGCAGTGAATTCCTTGAATTCATCGGTGAGAGGAATCTGATGAAATGCCTAACTAAGGTAAATTTTGTAAATGTATCGCGCGAAGAAAGCTTGTCACATATGGAGCTAATATTTCTCATTGGGTATGCATCTTTCTCAGCTACCTCATTTAATTTCCTGAAATCGATGCAAAGCCTATAGTCGCCATTAGGCTTCGTAATCATCACTACAGGGTTACATCATTCGTTTTTACTAGGGCTTTTTGTCCCCTCAGCTTCCAGGTTTTGGACGCATTCTTTCAAGAATATATGAACTTCGGGAGAAAGACGTCGATAAGCTTGTCTGGTGGGGAATTTCCCTGAACGTCGATATGGTGTTTTACCAGGTGTATAGCAGGAAGCCTGGCTGGCATAGGAATAATTTTTCTTCTCAGAAAATCTTCTAGATATTTGGCCTCAGAAGGCTTTAATTCTTTATACCTGCACAGGCCAGCGCGATTTCATTCGACAAAGAAATATTAGCATCCTCCGCACGACTCTGATATTTCCAACGCCAGGTTTGCTTTTGGACCTAATTTTTGTACCTCATACATTCGCCAAACACGATCACCTATTCTCCCGATACGAGGCTCAAACCTAATGTCGAAATCAAATAATTCCGCAAAATCGTGACCAAACAAAACTTCACAATCATAGGTCGGTGCAAAACGAATCTGTAAAAATACCCTTATACCTAAAAACTCAAGGGGCAAATTGGCTTGACCGGTGGTTTCCTCGAACTTCCCGTTAGGATACATAGTACCCGGACAAGGTTGAGCTGCTAATTTCACAAGTGTACTCGAAAATTTGATGGTCGCTCCTCGCAGTGAGCGACCATCATCTCTGACTAGTGAACAGGCGCCTCTCATCAAGTACTGTATTTACTGGATCTAATGAAATTCGAGAGGCCTCAAAAACGAATGGGGAGGGTGGCTGGACCCCATTGTCACACACTCTTATTCGTTTCCCGGTTTGGGTCCCGAATATCCGTTAAAGTTCGGATGAGATTTGACCGGGTTTGCCACATACATAGCAAAATGTACTTTTCGTTTTAGAGCAAGAACGCCAATTATATCCCTGCTCTCGGCA
The DNA here is from genome assembly GCA_035222095.1 of Andricus quercuspetiolicola. Lineage (NCBI taxonomy): Eukaryota > Metazoa > Arthropoda > Insecta > Hymenoptera > Cynipidae > Andricus > Andricus quercuspetiolicola. Next base: position 5,949,826 of record JAWWEA010000123.1, on the reverse strand, counting down.
ATTCCAACAGCAGCCTCGCTCCTCTTTTGAAGTGCCACTAGCGGTTGTACACACTAAGGGGACTATCGATAGAGGATATGCTCCTTGCACATTTGCACTGACAGCAGCAGTCGCAAGGTTTGACGCTTCGACGGTCTGAGTAGCTAATGGAGGGTGACCAAAATTAGCTGGCAAAAATTGTGCTTAAGGAAAACCTGTATATAAGCCATAATTAAAATAAGGCGGGTAAGCACCTATAGTAGGGGTATACCAAATAATTATGGTACTGGAGGGACTGGGATATTGAGAAGACCCACTACAGCACATGCATTATTCGGATTGATGTTTGGGTTAGAGACCTTCGGTGGGTCATTCGTTCGAATTTCGCTTTTATTTTTGTTAGTTTTATTGCGGTCCCTACTGCCTCGCTTCTTGCTATTACACTTATTATCTCCGCTCGCCCCGTGGCTCGGTTTGTCCGAGAACATGGGTTCATTTTCCGTAGCAGATACCCCTTCTGACCTTCTTTGATTATTTCGATAGGCAAATTCGGGTAAACCACTATCTTGGGGAGGTGGAGAAGCTAAATATGCCTCACTTATTATTCTGGATGCTTCGAGTCTTTAGCCCGCATTTCCCAACTCTTCAAAGGTACCATACTCCATTTTTGGAAGGGCGTCTGAATATTTAGAGTGTAAATTATTAATTGCCATCTGCAATTGCTTCCTTTCCGACATTGAAGGATTGTAATGTTGGAAACTCAGGCGAAGTTTAAACAGATAATCTGCTATAGGCTCGTTTGGAGCTAGTGTGTTTTTACGCCCTCCGTCTCTGACTCGTATCTGGTAATTCATCCCCTCATACCTACGCCCTAAGACGATAGAGAGTTGCTGCCACGTATATAGTTTTTCGCTGTGGAACCTGTGCTAGTATTGCGCGGTTGGTTTGAATTAGAACGGAAGCGCTCTAAAAAGATCCTCGCCCGATAGTGAATCATCCCTACTTCTCTGGCCCAATCCGGTTGGCAATCCACTCACCGGGTTAGGAGAGGACATCTCGACTCTTATTTGATTCGCCAAATGTCCACAGGGGACATGCTCCGTGCAAAAAGGATCATCGTTTGCGACAAAAAAATTCAAACATGGATTATTGTTATGTAGAGTGGCCGTGACACAGCTTGCATTCGACTGAGTTTCCTCTTCTCGAAGTCTCGAGAGATTCGGGAAACCCGCCGAAGGCAAGCCACCCTCAAGGCCACTATTTGTAGCGCGATCAGCAGCAAAAGAAGTCATGCGTATTCCCTACAACTGAATCACTTCCGAAAAGGCCGAACGAATCATGGTAGAACGGCTCGCTTGTGTGTACAAGGGCGCTGTGTGTGTGTACAAGGGCGCTGTGTGTGTGAACGAAGAGAACGTTACTACGTTCTCCAGGCTCCGAGTGAAGGTAACACAGCTGACGTTCATTGTCGATGAGAGCAATGGTTCCGCAATGAATAAAGCATTAAAATCTGCTACAAATCCCGCTGGATGGAGAAGCGTGGTGGCTATAGGGGTGCTGAAGGGCCGACGGAGTGTGTGCGGTTGTAACGTTACGCGAAACGCCGAGATTTTCTATTTCTGTTGTCAAATCTCGCTCCCCGCTATCTTTCCACGTCAGATGCATGAGTCGAAAATGCTGGTGGAACCTGACTAAGCGCAATCTCAGGGTTATGTCATCCCCGTTGCCGTTGAGTTTGAAGTAACCGACTACCTCGCGAAGTTCTTTCTCAGACAGGGAACTTGCCCAGCTCACAATGGTAACAGTAGTTCCCACCATAACTTGGCCACGTTTAAAGTAGTTCGGTCCATTGTACAAAATTTTGCTATAAATTTCCGAAAACGAGCGATCCAGAAGTAATTCCGAGTGTCCGGAATGAATCTCGGTGATATTGGCAAATACCGAAAAATTCACAAATACGTTAGAATTTCCTGAAAATGTAGAAATTCAACAAAATTGTTGCTCGGCAGCTAGCCTTTGTTAGCGCGGCTGGATCGCTTCAGTTCAGGTGCTTTATTTTCTGGTCATGTTTTCTGCCCCACGTTGGGCGCCAATTTGTAACACTAATTCCATTCAAAAGCAACAAATGGGGAAAATAGTGTGCAACCCTGCCTCCGAGGTAAAAGTATTTGATAGACTTAACATCAACACCTTGGTTAGGCGTCAGACGCTTTGATAGCGTCACTTCAAAAAAGAGGCAATTAGTACAATAATGGATAGCCAAACTCTTATTGAAAGTCCCTGGCCAGAAGGGAAGAGGGATTAATGGGGTCGAGAAAACATCGTGACATTCAAATTTTTAAACCATTTAAAATATACTAAACTTATTCTAAATCTAACACCAAAATTCTTGCTTAAACAACCCTAACCTAGCTCATACATAATTAACCCTCGTAACAAAAAATTTACAGTCTACTAAAATCAATCATTCTGAAAAATAATCACATTTGCAAAGGACAAAAGTTCACTCTTAGCAAGTCAATAACGCTCAAACGAATTCAGGGAGACCGCGGCTCATACCGCCTACCTTGAATCCGAAAGATTCCTAAAAAATACCCCGAATCCTTACTTAAATTGCTCTGTGCAAAAAGTACGTGCTTTGAAAGTAGCTGCTCAGTCAACGACCGACACTGTTCTCACTGGCGTTCTACTGCTCTCGGGCCTCCTTACTTCCATTAGTCCCGCCAGAATTTCCCTCTCGTTAGGTGCTGCCCTCTTTATCTCCGCATCAAGTTGGTCCTTTTTTATATTGGACTGGGTGTGCCCCGATTCCACTTTCTTTCCATTTATTCCCACTATATATATTCTCTCTCATTCTCATTCCTTAATTAAGTCATTTAGAGAGAGTGCCGTCCGTCAATATTTTATACCGATTTTAGAAGGTCTGTGGGGAGGATCAGCAGCGAGTGTCAGGTCACCACGTTAAACCTCTTTCAAATTTGAGCTTTCAAAATGGGTATTCTTAAATTGCAATTTATAAAAATTTTAAAAATTAATCTATCATAATTTTTTAGAATACTAAGCCTCATGTAAGAAATTTCCAAGAATTTTGGGCGACAATCCAATTGAAAGTGGGCCCTCTGAACTCAAAATATTGTAAAAGAAGAAATATCATCTAAGCAATAAAAATTATAAAAAATTGATACGTATTTGAGAAAAAAACATGATATACATGTTCTGAAATAAAAGCTGGAGTTTTAGTTTGTCTTAGCAAACATAGTGCCAAGTGGCCGGAACTTAACGTTCCTAAGATCTTTATTTATATAGTTCAAACTCTGAAGACAGCGAGAAAAACCTAAAATTAAAATCAAAATTATGGATATGATGTCAGTAAATAGTGACACCCTGTAAAGCGTAAAGATTATGTGGCGAAAATATCGGAAGATCGGGAAGAAAAAAACAGTAGCCTTTTCAAAAATCCTACATTTTCCAACATTTCAACGGACAATATGATGTCAAAATAACATAATACTCTGAAAATACATAATGTAGGGTATCTAGATTGTCAAAACATATTTACTTAATTGAAATTGTCTACCTCGGTTAATATCAAGTGATTTTGGGATCACATTTGACCTATCTTTAGTTTGGAGCCATAGAAAATTTTTGGAATTCATTGAAAAAATTCGTGAGTAAAAATCCCTACATTATATTTTACAGATGATAGTACACCACTTCCACAACAATTATCAGCCCAGCAGCAGATGTGGAAGTATATAATAATTTTTTGAACTAAGAACAAATTTCTGTGATCTAGAAAAAAATCAAAATCGTTGACCCTTGAACACCTTTAAAACAAGTTTCGAATTATATCAAAATAATATCAGTTTTATGTGAAACATGTTGATCAGTTTTAAGAATAGTATTTTTAAATTAATATGTTTGCGAATGAAAAGAAGGAGCGAATTATATCAATTTTGTAAATAGTGGCTAAATGTCCTTCACAAAAAATATCACTCTGAACATTTATTATCTATAACATTAATTTGAGAAAATAATACCTTTGCACGATTTGCAGGACATAGATGTTGTCCAAATAAATAAAAATTGCTTAAAAAATTGCAAAATATCCGAAACAAAGAATATTACTCTCATCATTCGTTAATTGTGGCATTAACTGCAGAAAAACACATTACACGACTAACAGGAGAATAATTGTTAGAACAAGTAAGAATTGTTTAAACTATTGCCAAGCTCGTTGATTTAGAAATATTATTCGTGAAATTCATGAACTTTATCATTTATCCGCAAGAGCCTCGATGGATCAGACGATAGTGCGTCAGGATCCCATGCAGGAGGACTGGGATTTGATCCCTGAGCCGGTACCAATGTAAATTTTTTTCATGTACTTCTTCCGGGGCTCTGGTGGTTCAAAACCCAACTTAAACTGTAGCTATCCTCAGGAGAGGCTGTTTGCGTTCCAAGGTGGAGGCAAAGCAAAATATACAGTTGCAATTCAAAAGATCTTCCTTTCAACGCGTCTAGTCTCACCAAAAATGTTTGAAATATGCCCACCGAATTTTGGCGAAACTACCCACCCCTTTTCAGCTCGTCTTGACTCACCGAAAATGTTCGTTCTACGCTCACTGAATTTCGTGAGTGGGAAACTTAAACTGTGAATTTAAGCGCATTTAAACAAAAATGCGCTTCCGCCACAACGTGAGCAAGTGCATTGGCATAAGCACTCACTTAATTTCATGATCAACCTCTTGTCATCCCGTCCCTTTTCCTAAGCAACAACCAAGATCTAGGTGAGGAGAGGGGATAGTACGCAACTGTGTTCTTTGCCTGAATTCGACAGCTTTTCTGACCCCAGGAGAGAAGTCGAGTACCGAGCTCAGAGGACTACAAATTCTGTTAAATATGTACCATTAGGTCATTTGCCTTTCGGGCTAAACCTGACTCACACGGAGAGAAAAGGATTAGTGTGGGGTAGGGTGTATGGATTTTTTAAACTGATATAGAATTCCCGTGTTATTTATTTAAATAACGCGTTCGTTCCGCAACACTGAGCCGACCCGGGTTGCTGACCAATATCTCTAGCGATCACTGCAAATGAAGAGACCCACAAAATCATTAGGTGGAGCTCCCCACTCGTGCCCATTAGGGTCCAAGGTGTTTTTTTTTAGGTGTTATTCACTGCATTGCCAATATCTTTCTAAACCATATGTCACCGAACTCTTCAGTCATGCCATAACTCTCCAGCTTTCTTGTCGTCCATGCATTTTTTTATGCAAGCGCTTGGGCTTCTATAGCTTCTTATGTCTCTTCGAAATAGGGGCTCATTTATACATTTTAACCATTCTTTCTGCGGTCTGCTTCTGCGGAAACTGCCATTTACTATATCGTGATACGTTTGTTTCGTTAGTCGTTTATCTTCCACTCCCTCAACCTGCCCAATCCATCTCAAATGATTTCTTTCACATATGTCAACTAATGTCTCCTCCAAAACACATTCTTTGAGGATTATCTCATTACTCACTGCGTCCATGAGTGTTTTGCCGCATATCATGCCCAGGTATTCCATGACGATCGCGTTAGTTGTACCCTTATCGTTTTCATAATATGTCCACGTCTGGCTATCGCATAAAATAGTCGGTATGAATATTAAATTTTGTATTGACCTTTTGGCTTTATTTTATATACTTTTACTTCTGAAAATGGGCCCTGCTCGACTGATAACCTTCTTACGCTCGTTTATATTCCCATCTAACTTCTCATCTATCTTTCTGACACTAGTGAATAGGCTAGCAAGGTATATGTACTTATAAACTTTTCCCACTCACTTATCAATTAGCACATTGTTGCACATTGCTCTTTATTTTGCTTATTTGCGTTTATTTTGAGGCCTATGTTCTTCATACTTGTATTAAGTTTCCTCAAAACTCTTTTCAAGTCTTCGATTTACTCTGCTATAACAACCTTATTATCTCCGAAAGCTAACCCACGTACCCTGATGCTCTCGGGATCTACACCTTCCTCGTCGAAGAGGGCCATTCTTAAACACTTGCCCAAGAATATAATGTTTAGCCATAAGGACATGAGTCATCCTTATCTAATGCCTTGCATAATATCGAACCAGACATTCGGTTTCCATTTACACTTACACTCGCCTTGCTACCAGTATATATTGCTTTTATTGCTTGCAGGAGCCATTCATTGACTTCGCACTCTTTCACGATTTCCCAAAGACTAGTTATATCCACCCTGTCAAATGCTTTTTATAGGTCAACAAATGCACAGAAAACTTTTTTTCCTACTCACAAACTTTTTTCTGTAATCTGTCTCAAGCTAGATATTTGATTTGTACATGATCTTCCTTGCATAAATCCGCTTTGGACCCAAAAAAAGCTTAACTAAACGTCAACATTTTGATACAGTGAAAGAATCAAGAAAAGGGGAAAATATTATCTGATATTAAATTAATGGCTCTTATGAAGAAGTATGAAAAGATCGGAAAGTGATCCTTCGCAAAATAAATTGTTTGACTCTAAAAAGGCCCGCTTGGCATGCTGGAAATAGCAGATTAATGAAAAAAATCATTAATTTTCTTTTTTTTTGATGCAACATTTTCCATCGCAGAAGTTTTCAATCAAGTCTGAATTAGCAAACATAGTATCTGACACATCACTTTGTTCGGAAACAAACCTGCGAGAAATTGCTAAACCAAATTCAGCATCTCTGGATTTCCTTGATCGTGTTGATCCTTGGCGTCATTCTCGTCATCAGATAACGCAGGTTCTTGTTTCTTTACACTATCTAATATCTCACTGTCTATGGGTTCTGTAGCAGTTATTAAATTAGTGTCCACATCAACAAAATCTTTAAAGTTTATATCTATGAATCCTAATCTCATTTGTAGATCAGTCCACTCTTCAGAAATACCATTCGCAGAATGTTCGTCCTCTTCTTGCATCGCTGCATTTTTAACTTCAGTTTTCACGAAGCCAGCCTTCAAATGGCAATACGCAATTGTTCCGCTAGTGACATCGGTCCAAGCTTTGTTCAAATCGAATAAGGCATCCAACAAATTGAAAGCAGGTACCCCCGTTTTCTCATCCGAAGCCTTGATCAATCGTTTTATGATTCTCTTTCGGTAATTAACTTTAATGTTCTTGATAAGTCCTTGATCAATTGGTTGCAATTTTGAAGTCAGATTCGGTGGTAAGTAAACCACTTTTACGACTTTTACTGTTTTCATCAAACCTTTTGGACAAGCTGGACATATCCACAAATAGAAGAACTTTCTGGTTTTCTCTTTGGAATTTGTGATCAATTTGATGAAGCCAGTCTTCATATATTAAACTAGTCATTCACGATTTTTTATTATTTTCATAAAGTACTAGTAAAACCTCGACTCCCTTGAAACATCGTGGATTTTTTTATTTGCCTATTACCAATAACCTTAATTTTTCTTTGACAGGCATAATAGCGCAGACCATGACAGTGACACCATCTTCGCTCTTCATTCCGCCATGACAAATGTGTTCTTTGAATCTCAAAGTTGAATCTGTCAAACATTTGAAAAAAAACAGTGTCATGTTTTAGGTCACATGACAAAAAAAATCGTATGTGACCACTTTACAGCAAATGTTCAAATTTCTGTCCATGCACAGCTTGGCAATGTGCCAATCTCTTATGAACCCCTCTAACTGCGTTATGGTACATTTCCGGTGGTATCACCTGCATCTCCTGTAATATTCTGCGGCGTAAATCTTCCAAATCATTAGGATTAGTGAAGTAAACTTTACTCTTTAGATAACCCCACAGAAAAAAATCTAATGGAGTTAAATCTAGTGATCGTGGTGATCACTCAATTCGACCCCTTCGCCCAATCCATCTGTCTTGGAAATTTTCATTTAAATATCCACGGACATGAAGACCGTAATGTGGAGGAGCTCCATCTTGCTGGAAGTAAACGTCTTCTAAATTTCCGTTAGCCAAT
>JAWWEA010000123.1:5858182-5871391 GCA_035222095.1 Andricus quercuspetiolicola | reverse complement strand
TTCCGTATCATGCAATAAAAACTCGAAAACACAACAAGATGAACATTTAAATTATTGCAATTCGGATTCTTCGTTAAATTTGCCATGAGAAGGTCACGGAGTAATTTCAATTGTTTTTTTTGCAGCGTTGAAGAATTAAAAAAATACAATACCTGTGATTAACATGGGCTGAAGGCGACTTCAAACGCATCTTCTTTCAGTATCAGAATGCTAGATAAGCGACTGTGGGTGCGCTTCAAGTCGCCTTCAGCGGGAGTAATGACATTTTTTTAGATTTTTAACGTTACAAAAAAAACTATTGCAATTACTTCGTGACCTACTAACGGCAATTTTAATATAGAATCCGAATTGCAATATTTTAAATGTTTATCTTGCTGTTTTCTTGAGTTTTTCTTGCATGATACAAAAAGGATACTTTATGGGTACGATGAGGGTACGCTGTAGCGTACCCTCTCCCTTCATTCCATCCGCCAGGGTTGTAAAAGTGATGAAAATAGCATAGAATTTTTGGCTTTTAGCCGCCATATTGGATGTCACCATTTTTATTTCAGTGAAACCTATCCATGCAATTTCAAGTTTAGGGTCCAATGCCACAATTTATTTACTATTTTGTGATTTCCTCCCAATGATACAAAGTATTTTTTTTTAATTTTGATTTAATAAACTACGTTTTTTTATAAATAAACAATCGTAACTTTTTAGGGTTGCATTTTCTCGAAATTTGCATTACATATTTGAAAAATTCAAACAATTCAACATCAGAAATTATTATTTTGGAATTTTTTAAAGACCGCTTTCATAGTGTACAAAGACGCTGACGAAAGCATTGGAAAAGTGGCATTTCGGGCGTTAATGGGTTAAAATTATTCCTGCACCTAAGTACAGAGAAAGTAATTGAACTAAACTTTCGAGCACTTGCAGCGCCAAAAGTTTATCCCCATCTCCATAAATCTTTCCATATGTCTTCCATATTTTTACACCCGAACGGCCATTTCACCAATCGTTTCGTATACATTTGTGTTACTCCCTAAAAAAATGTATTAAAACATATGTAACATTTATTAAACACTTGTACCTAAGTATAAAATATCAAAAGAGATGGAATGACAGTCACTGTTGGAATGTGTGAATGATACTTAAATGTATTACGGATGAAAATCTTCAGTTTTATACAATTTAATAATGGTTAGGACAATAATTTTGAAATAAACTTCCTCAACGGTAATGTTTTAATCAATTTTAATATAACAACTGTAGTGATTCGCCTTGACGCAGTAGCTATCTCAAAACAGACATTTTTGCTTATTTATCTCATTTATTTCATGCTCAAATAAAATTACAATAGATAGGAGCGATCAGATCTCAATTTATTACTTCAAAATTTTTATTTGACTCGACTCAATATCCCCAAGACTCAAATAAAATATAATAATGAATTCTCGTTAATTCCACGGCGATCGCAATACTTCAAACGGTTATCAATTATTATTCTTCCATATTATACATTTTTACATTCTCATCTCATTGAGAAGGTACTGGTTTTATATGTGAATTGAGTTTCGCCGATTTAATCAAATCTCAACGTTTTCGGATTCACTGATCAAGAAACAATAGATTTTACTTCGGTGCCTGTCTATTGTGGTTGACGTTGTCGTCCTTGTCGTTTGTAGACCCGATAACTTTCGATGAAATTATGCAATAGGATTGCCCTTTGGCGCATGTTTTAAATCCTGTAAAGTAAAGGCGAGTTCGTTACCCAGCCATTCTTGACCAACGGTTCTGATTTTATCCATCGAAAATGCTTTTTAAAAAATCAGAAATTCCATTTTCCAACAAAACTTTATAAACTTTTTAATAAGATGCATATTTTCCGTTTTAATCGAAGTTGTCGAATTATGATTTATTAAAAATAAAAAGTTGAATTTTGTAATCAAGCTATACAGAATACGAAAAAAATAATTGACAAAATTATTCCACCTTGTCTCGTCCACATGATCAAGGAATGTAGTAACCTCAATTGCTCGATCCATTGCAGCATTTGAAATCCCACCAAATACTATATTACATAGCTAGGGGCAAAATGCGGCGATTGCTGACAAGTGTGAGGTTTGCTGCTCGAGCAGAGCGAGGGTAGCAATTGACACGAGTCAGGCATCGCCGCCATTCGCCCCTACCCATGTATGTACGATATTTTTCATAATAAGCACATCGAACGTTCGAACTTCATTGCCTCTTGAGTGATTTGCAGTCGCTTGTTTCAACTTTCTTGTCTAGGGTTGAAAACGCGACTTTCGACCCGCTTAAGAGGCAATGAAGGTCGAACATTCGATACGCCTGTTATGAAAAAGAAATTTGTCTCTATCAAGTGTAATTTATCTTTGGCATGATATTTCGTATTACTAACTTCATTATGCTTGCTGCAGGGTCCACTTCACACGCAAGAAAATTTGCGGGGATGTTTTTTAATCGAAAATTTTCGTGTTTTATTGCGTGAACTGGGAAAAAACAAAATGGGATCACCTTACAGAAAGTCCAGACGCAAGAAAAGTCATCGCAGGCAAAAGGAAGAAAAGTTAAGAAGAAAAATTCGTAGACTTCAAGAGGAACTTAGTAGTCCACCCCGCTCCCATGGTTACCGATTACGGTCCCGACGACATCATCATTCGCGGTCTACATCGCGAGGATATCATAGATCTATATATACGAGCTTATCATCATTAAGTAGCCGTCGTGATTATAGTGGAAACTCTGAAAGAGGCTATGACAGCCGGTATGGATCGAAATCGTATAGCAGAAGTCTGGAGGGGATTTCACGTCCATATTCTTCTGTCAAAGACAATTGTGAGTACTAGTCGAGAGGAGTAACACACCACAGCAGTAGCAGATCATCATTGCGCGAGAATGACGCAAATTCACGTAGGCGAAAGGTTGATGTCGAGCGTGCCCCGTGAGGTATCGTTATATCACATGCGTAGAAAAGGTATGACCATATCAAAATATAGGTAAATATATGATTTTGTTTATTTTTTCAGAAAACGAGCCCACTAAGACTCCAGAGGTTGTGGCACCACCACAGGTAGCTAATGTAGACAAGGGGAAAGGTGGCCCGTCAGCGAGTACTCTCGATCAGAATACGCTCAAATTGCTTGGAGAAGATCGGATACTCGAAATTCTTGGACAGATTTGCGCCCTTAATTAGCGGGATAATAGAATCAAATTTTAAAGTCAGGATTAACCAAAGAGGTAAAGGAAGATTTGTCAAGTATGTATCCCGCCCCAGAAAATTGAAGAGTTTTGCAGGGACCAGCTGTCGACGGTGAATTGAAATTTTTTATATCGAGTTTTTCTATAAAAAAGGACACCTACGAGCGTGCCATTCAGCAACAGTTTGGAGAAGAGTATTAATGCAATTGGTCAAGCCTTAACAATGGCATTAGATGTGAAAGCCACTAACGATATCGCAAAGTTTAAATCAAAGATTATTTCAAATCTTGGACATTCAGCACGATTGCTGACGAATTTACATAGTGAAATGTCACTAACAAGGCGATTTTTCATTAATCCTGCATTAACTTTTTTTAAAACAATTTTCGCTTACGAAAGTGAAGCCGATCTACTTTTGTAGGAAAAAGTTTTTGCGGAACGTCATAAAAGTGCCTTATCAATGGAAAAAGTATCCAAAGACCTTTCGAAGACACCGTCGTCTGCTTATCGCAAATTCTTAACCAGGAACGATCAGCAGCGTTTCAACCAGGCATTTTCTCGTCGTGACAACGTTCATACCGGTAATTTAAACTCAAAAGTCCCCTCCAGGAAGAATCTACAACCCGAAAGTATCGAATTCGGGAGGGGGCCAGCAGAAATCTCGGTCGTGACACAAAGAGAGACAGATGATAGAGAAATTATTAGAAAATGGCGCAGTTAAAAAGTGTGCGCCACGTGAATACCAATTTATTTCTTCGTATTTTCTGAGAGATAAATCAAACGGTGAAAAAAGATTCATTTTTAATCTTAAAAAATTAAGTGAATTCATTGAGACTAAGCACTTTAAGCTGGAGAATAGGAAAATCGCTATTCGATTGTTAGGAGAAAATGATTATATGGGGAAAATATATCTACAGGATGCTTTCTTTTTAGTTCCCATTGATACCGACAGTATAAAATATCTTAGGTTTCAATTCCAGGGTACATTATATGCATTTTCTTGTTTACCGTTTGGTCTTTGTACGGCACCATACGTTTATACAAAATTATTGAAGCCTATAGCTCACAAATCGAGATCTGAAGGGTTTAAGTCTGTAATATTTATTTAGATGATTTTCTGCTTATAGGAAAATCAAAAAAATGAGTGTTGGATCAATATTCAAAAAGCAAAAGAACTGTTACAATTTCTGGTATTTATTATACATGAAAGCAAATGTTGAACTAGCACTACATTGCCGAAAAAGAACGAAATGTAAAATAAGAGAATGGGCAAAGTTCATCGGAATTCTTGTCGCAGCTAGCCCTGCTATCAAATATAGTCCATTGTATATTAAATCTCTGGAAAGATGCAAATATATTTGTTTGCAAAAATCAAATGGGAATTATGAAGCAGAACTATATTTATCGGAAGGGATTTATATTGATCTAGATTGGTGGATTCAGTAACTGTCAACAACAGTCAATCCAATTATATGTCAAACTTATGATTTAACTATATTTACAGTCGCATCTTTGACGGGCTGGGGTGTAATTTGTGAAGGGTTAAGCTCACATCGGTGGAGAAGCGAAAAGGGAAAAACATGAACATATAAATTATTTAGAACTAAAAGTGGTTTACTTTGGTTTACTATGTTTTGCCACGAACTTGCGATATTGTGAAATATTTTTACGAATTGATAATACCACGGCTATAAGTTACATAATTAAAATAGCGAGTATTCAATTTGCGAAGCTTTCCATATCAGGTAGAACAATTTGGTAGTAATGTGAGAGTAGAAACTTGTGGATTTTCGCATCGTACATAAAGTCCTGCGATAATTACGAAGCTGATAGAGAGTCATGAATAATATCCGACGAAACTAAGTTGGAACTGGGCGGTCATGCTTTCCAAAAATTAAATCTAAGTTTGCCTCCTTTGACATTGATCTATTTGCTGCAAATATCAACAAAAAATTTCAAAAATTCTTCTCATGGATCAGTAAAGATAAAGCAAAGGGAGTTTTGGTTGCACCGATGTGTCCCACACAGGCCTGGTTCCCTATGTATCAGGAACTTTTCGTATCTGAACTAGTTTTATTAAAACTACAGAAAAATTTACTTGCGTCTCTTTTCAGGGACAAACATCCACAGTGGGAATCGCTTACCCTGGCTGTCAGGATTTTATGAGGAATGACTTCAAACGCAGAGGAACACCGGAATAAGCGTTAGATGCAACACTGAAATCATTAACGACGTCAACTACACGACAATATAACAAGCCATTAAGTGGTGAAATATTGGAGAAAAGTGGCATCGATACTACTGTGTATACAGCACACAATACTAGACACGCATCAACTTCCATAGCAAGACGCAATGGTGTTAACGTATAAACAATAAGAAAAGCTGCAGGATGAACCGAAGTCTCTGTCTTCGTATGGTTTTATAATCGACCTTTGAACGAAGATTTTGATTTTGCTTCCAATGTTATCGGATAATAATTGAACGATGGTCCACCTGAGGGTAAATAAAATGGCATCCAGCTTTAAACAACTACATTCTTTGATCTTGAGGACGAGACAACATGGTATATATAACGATTAACTGAACTCACCTGTAAGTGAAGTTCGATCGTAATTATACTAATTGTTTGGTCCGAAAAGATCAAATCCACCTACCGCTAATATACATATTAACCCCAACATAAACATAGCGAATTGTTTGTTTATATCGAAAAATTTGCTTTTGACCTTCTTTTGATAGGACGCGGCGCACTTTTTTTGAATTATGGAAACAAGACAATGAATATACGTCTGTTTTAATATGAATGTAAATTATGAATTTTAATAATATATTTATCGAAATAATGCATTTTTCAGCGTAGCTGAGAATAGAGATCAATGTAAAATAAAGATCAAAAATATTTAAAAAATCATGAAACGTACCATTTGTACTCTATTTTGGAATATCTGAATAAGCAGTCACGGACCAAGGTACAGAAACTAATATAATATACGTTTAATACAACAGAGTTGAACAGAATATAGAAAAGCTCGCGTTTTGGACATGTTTCAATCGAGTGCGAAGCACGAGACGTGTGATGAGAATGTGTTCGTTAAAACAGAAGGAGCTTTAACAAAAGAGGACTCACAATCATCAAATTACAGTTTTCGACGGTTTGACGTTTAATTTTAAAAAGTCTATGCACAAATTTCCCGTGCAGATACTTATCGAGGAAATATTCAGGGCCAGGATTGACCATACTTTTGACTAGTATGGTCAGTACAAAATCTAAACGGATCCAGAAGAAAAATACGCTATTGATCTGTGCACACTCATGATTGCGGTACGATTATTTCAAATTCCGATTATTACGCTTATTCAAAATCCAAACTCATCCAAAGAAAAAGGATGCTATAGATTATTACTCACTCATGACTGCGATACAATAATTGCAAATACTAGCCACTCAGGCACGCTAACCGAATTCACATCACTTCTTTTATATACAACGGAAAAGTATTTTTTGGACACTTAGTCCACTAAACAAACCAAAGCATACCTCGGCGCAAGTTGACGAACTTTAGTTAAATTAAACGATGTTTGCGAATGATGTTTGCGAATATTATCACCATAAAAGAATAGGAAAATTCATTCGACAAATACTTAATATAAATTTTAGGAAAGAAATACACTGGAAAAAATAAACCGGTCATATTGGGCTTACCAGCAGTTCTCCTCGTTCGGGGTTTCTTCTCCTTCCTCTTGGTATCATGCTCTCATCAACAATCAATTGGCTAATTACGAATGAGATCCAGGAGCGTAACCTCGAGATTTGACTGCCGTGGTTTTGAAATTATGCAACTTTAAATATTTCTTTGGTTTTAAAGTAATAGATTAAGTTTTTATTACAATTTTGTAACCAAGTTGCCAAGTAATTCCTAATTATACATGTTATCTCCTTACATTTTGAACCAACGATTTCTTAACCCCTTGTCTGTGGATGACGTGTATACATGTCATGACGTAGGTGGGCCTAAACTCACCAATTTTCAATGAAATCCATCTAGTAGAATCATCACACACATTTTGGACCCACTTTGTGATCTTCGGTCTGCACAGTCAAGGGGTTAAGAATCCTAATATACGAATAGTCTTATAACTAATGATATTCTTATTAAAAACTTTCCCGTGCATGCTTTGGAGCTGGTACATGGCAAACGACACCCAGTTCTACGTCCTTGGGATTCTCCTTTTGTTACTTTCCGTCAAGCACTTGAAGGCGGTGACGTTTATCGTACTGGCTATAATTATGTCATCCTGGTTTACGACATTCTCGATTGCTTATACCAATGATTATGTTGCTAGGTAAGTTTAAATTCGAATTTTCGTGAATGATCAAAAATTGATGTAAAGATAGGCTTCGAAAACAAATAACACGTTTACCTAGATAAACAAAAGGTAGAAACAACCAAAAAGAAGTATTAAAATCAGTCATAAAGCACACAAAGGGAAAAGTGATTAAACTTATATGCAATCGTCTTTGGTTTTTGATGAAAAGCACATTAGAAAGTGAAGGAACTGTTTCTTTAATTGCCTTTGCTTTCGAAGAGTTGACTAACAAGTTAAAGCACCCTATATCAATGCAAATAAGTTTCAAATTAGTAACAGTTCATTAATAAAAATTTGCACGTTTGCAGACTTCAAGAACCTTTCGCTCTTTTTGATGAACTTTATGACAAGCCCTGGCTGCGAGCTGGACCATATTTCATCGGTACCATTACTGGTTACATTCTTTTCAAAACCAAATGTAAAATATACCTTCCAAGTGTGAGTTTATATTATGCATTTAAGTTTTATTGATATACAATTAGTTTTAATTTCCTTATCCTAAAATAACATAACATTAACTTTATAGTATCATAATTTTTAGATATTAGAAAATTCATTTTTTTATATGTAAAAATAATTCTTTAACAATTTAATCATAAAGAAAATAAGGCTAGTTTTCTAAGGATACATGAAAAAGTTATTTTTTGATAAATAATATTACAAATTTATGTACGGATTGTAGTACCTGAGGATACTTGGCTGGATTTTATCTATCACACTAATGGTCTCAGTGGTCTATGGTCTTTATCCCGGAAATCTCAGTACTTTCACCAGTTCCGTTTACGCATCTCTGGGCCACACAGCTTGGGCAATAGCAGTGGCTTTTATCGTGATACAGTGCTGTACAGGGTCAGCACCTATAATCGATAGTCTTCTATCGCTTAGGCTGATGTATCCACTTTCAAGGCTTACCTACTGCGCCTACCTGGTCCATCCTGTCATTATGATGATTACCAGTACTCAGATGGATGGACCATTCCATTTGCATAATGGCCTTGTGGTAAACACAATATTTCAATTATAGACATACATTTCAAATCGAAAATAATATGAAGATGAAGTATATATATTTTAATAGTTCAGTATACCCATCTCTGTTACTAAACCCACCATTCATTCTTGTAAAGTTTTCAAAGTTCTTTACCGAGAAAAACTGTTCTGAAAAATTAATCTCTGCAGGAAAACGACGACAGCACTAGTAAACTACACGGCATCATTTAAAGATTATTATTATTATTATGATTATCATACCATGAAGCAAAATCCCTTTCGGGGTAAGCGTGACTCGCTTAGTTCTAGCCGGAGATCAGGGAGTTCATATGAGAATAGTAAGAAAGGGAATTGTATGAGGCGGTATAAGCGGGAGGGGGGAGTATAGCTTTTAGATTAATCTAGAATTCCTGTGTCGCTTATTTAAATAACACGTTCGTTCGCAACACTGCTCCGATCCATGTCGCTGATCAATCTCTCTACCAATCGCCCCAGTCAAAGAGCTTCACGAAAACATATAAATCTCTCGACTCGGGCCCATTAGTATCCAAGCTCTTCCATTTCAGGCGTCTCTCACTTAACTGACACTCTTCGTCATGCATTTCTTATAAACTTTTTGTCGCCACACTTTTCTGCCATGGCATACTTCTTTAGCTTCCTTTACGTCCATATATTTCCTCATGCAATCTCTGGTGTTTCTATGGCTTTTTATATCTTTTCAAATTAGGATCTTTTTCACACATTCCAAGCAGTCTTTTCTCTGTCTGCCTATGGGTATGCTACCATTTATTTTACTTCAATATACTCCTTTTGTCAGTCGTTTTTCTTTCATTCTCTCAACATGCCCCAACCATCTCAACCTTTTAGTCTTGTCAAACAGTGTCTCCTCTATGACACATTATTTGAGGATTATCTCATGGACTTTGTCCATTAGCGTTTTACCGCACACATTGCGCAGGTATTGCATGCCAACCGCATTAACTTTACTCATATCCTTTTCTTGGTAGGTCCAGGTCTCGCTACCGTACAGCACAGCGGGTGGCAATATAGTATAGAATTGCATATCGCAATTTTAGCCTTATTTGTTATACTTTTACTTCTTGTAATGACTCCTACCCTGACGATTATCTTCCTACCCTCTTTTATAAGCTTGGTTATCTCTCCATTAAGGGGGGGGGGAGTTCAATTCGGTGAAAAAAGGCATGTTTTTAAGAATTTTTTGGCAATGCAGATAGTGTTAGCTTATTCAGTCAATTTCCATACAATAATACAACATTTGAACAATATATTCCAAAATTTCCATTGCAAAATATTGAAAATTTATCGAGTGACAGTGAATCTACGGAGGCGCCTCGAAAAAAGTTGTTTTGCGGTGTACACGGACTTCAAAAATAACAAGTTTCAGAAAAACGCTGTCGAGCAGGTATACGTAGAAACCCGGCCTGGAGCAACGGTCACTCAAATACTCATAACTTCGTCAATTTGGCTCCGGTCGACTTGAAATTTTGACACAATATTCTAGAGATATTATGCATTCATTTTAAAAAAATGTTTAAATACCCAAAACAAAGTTAAAAATACCTCACCTTACTGTCGAGCAGGTATAGAAACCCGGCCTAGAGCAACGGATGCTCAAATACTCATAACTTCGTCAATTTTGCTCCGATCGACTTGAAATTTTGACACAATATTCTAGAGATATTATGCATTCGTTTAAAAAATGTTTAAATGACAAAAAAAGTCTAAATGCCTTACCTTACTGTCGAGCAGGTATAGAAACCCGGCTTGGAGCAACAGATGCTCAAATACTCATAACTTCGTCAATTTGCTTCGATCGACTTGAAATTTTGATATGATATTTTTAAGATATCATGCATTCATTTTAAAAAATAAGCAAAAAATAAATTGAAAAGTTTAAATATCTTACTCCCCGCCCCTTAGTCTTTCCGTCATTAGTAAATAAACTAGCTAAATATAAGTACTTATCAACTTGTTCTATACTCTCGTCGTCTAAGGCAATGTTGCATATTGTTTTCTCACCCTTTTCTTCAAACAACACAATTTTTGTTTTATTCACGTTAATTTCAAGGCCCATATTCTTCGCGTTAATATTCAGTGTGATCAATATTCTCTGCAAGCCTTTGCTTGACTCGGCCACAACGACCTTATGATCTTCAAACGCTAACCTACGTACCTTCGCGGTCCCGGGACTCACATCTTCTTTGTCGAAGAGGGCCATTCTTAGACACTTATCCAATAATGTAATAAACAGCCAAGAGGATATAATGCGCCCTTGTCTAATACGTTGCTTAATGCCGAATCAGTCACTCACTTGCCATTTATTTTCACACTTGCTTTTTTATCTGCGCTTATTGTTTTTAATGCTTTTAGGAACCATCCATTGACTCCGTACTCTTACAAGACTTCCCAAAGCTTACTCTTAACCATTTTATCAAACGCTTCTTTCCAGACCAACAAATGGACAAAAAAATTTTTTGTGTACCCTTAAACTTTTTTCTGTGATTTGTCTCAAGCTAAGTATCTGATCCGCACATAATCTTCCTGGCATAAATCCACATTGAACTTTCCAGATATTTTCGTTTGTAAATTTCATTATCCTATTAATTTTGTTTGAATATATTTTTCTTACGATACTTGGCAAGCTGATACCTCTGTAATTATAGCAGTTACTTTTATCTCCTTTTCCCTTGTGTATTTGGACGATGAACGCCTTTTTCCAGTCATCTGGAACTTCCCACATCTCCATACATAAATTTATCAACTCGCACAGCCTATGTGACATATATTTGCCACCGTATTTAAGCATTTTAGCACAAATACCATCTACACCAGCAGCCTTAACATTCTTTAAGTTCTTAATTATATCCCTAATCTCAGAGACACTAATTATTTCGACCGGGTTATCCGACGTATCGCGTTCTATGTCGCAGTTTTGCTGCCACATAGCTTCATCTGCCCATAATTCCTTAAAAGAGTCTCTCGAAGCGTCTAGTACCCCATCTATATCATATACCATTTCACCCTTGTTATCTCTAATGCCGACTAATTCTGTATTACTACTTCCTTTCTTGTTGTCCTTGCGCCCTTGCCAATGAAATAATTTCTTATTTCCTCCGAAAGCATTTTCCATTTTCTTCTCTTCTTCTGCTTTGATCTTATCCTTGCTTTCTTTAACTAGTATTTTTATTTTTCTATTTTGTCAATCGAATCATTTTCTGCCTAATTCACTCGTCATCGCTAAGTCCTGTAGTATTCAACATTCTTAGGTACGCTTGCTTCTTTTCATTAATGGTAACGCGGATTTCATCACTGCTAACAATAATATTCCGGAGCATATTTCATTCGCCCTCTATATTTGTATTGTGTATTAGCATCTCCGAAGTTGCCCTGTCTACGCAATCTTGATTCGCGTCTGTTTCATCTTTTTAGTTCTCTTTCTTCTCAATTCATGACCTAATTTAATCTTTGAAAACTAAGAGTTGATGATCTGTTTCGTATTCAGATCCTCTCTTTACCCTTGTATCTCTCACAAGCTCTCCCACTCTCTCATCTGCAATAACGAAGCCAATCATACTGTGCCTATCTCATCTGCACCGGGTGTACAAGTGGATCATTTTGTGCTTAAACAAAGTATTTGTAATGAACAAGCCCTTTTCCTTTACCATGCGTTTTTGAATCTCCAATATTACCTACCACCCTTTCCGTACCCTCGCGTTGGATTCCATCCCATGCATTCATGTCTCGTAGTAGAATGATTCTTTCGCCGTGATCGCAGGTGTCTACGGTATTATTTAAAGTGTCCTAGGAAGCGTCTTTTACCTCATTCCTTTCACCAACAACTGGGTCTTAACACGCTAAATATATTGTATTCTTATTTCCGCTTTCATTGTAACCCGCAACAATCTGGCAGATACGAATTCATACCCCTTGACACGCAGTTTTGCTTTCTCATTCATTAACAAACCAACTCCTTGGCAAACATGTGATTCCCTATCAACTCCTGACCAAAGTTCGAGTCTGTCCTTCAACTTCCTATTTTCTATCATTCTACCATCGCATTCCTCCTTCTTTGTTTGCGGTACCCATAAAATAGCTAGCTTCCTTACGTGCATCGTTTCTCGTAATTATCTTTCATAATATCATTCACCCTATAGTATTTCAAAGAGTGTAGTTATAACGTCAGTCCAATACGACTTCGGTCAAAAGAGGGGGAGCATAGGGGCAGAACTGGAACCGACAGAGTCATTGCTGGTTTGTGTTGTATACTAAAAAGGGCACCATCCTTCAGCATATCATCAATAAAAGAGAAAATGTATATATTTCACAAAAGTTTCCACAAATTTCCCAAGTTTAATATGTTCCCATCTGCCCAAACTCGGCCAGCCTCAAGGCATAAAATGGGCGACAAGTGCCCATGAAGAAGAAGAGTTTCATAGATGAACGTAGTAAAACA
This sequence comes from Andricus quercuspetiolicola, assembly GCA_035222095.1. Classification (NCBI taxonomy): domain Eukaryota; kingdom Metazoa; phylum Arthropoda; class Insecta; order Hymenoptera; family Cynipidae; genus Andricus; species Andricus quercuspetiolicola. The sequence goes on along the minus strand of JAWWEA010000123.1, from coordinate 5,858,352 downwards.
TTTTTTTATATCTTCTTCCTCCTCCCTCCTTATCTCTCACCAACTCACACCATCCACTCGCAACCACTTCTCGTATACTTCTGTGCCAGTAGTTCACAGCCCCTCTCAACCTCTGTCCAATTCACCCCCTCATATGTCTTCAATTCCTATCTCCTCCGCACACCGTCCTC
>JAWWEA010000123.1:5056163-5068259 GCA_035222095.1 Andricus quercuspetiolicola | reverse complement strand
CCTGCGGGGAAGAACTACAAACGCCCGGGCTACAATCGCCCGAATTTCAATCGCCCGATGACTTCGAGGACGGATAGCAGACTAAGCTCATACAGGAAATAACAATAGATCCAAAGGTAAGTGCTTCAGCAGGTCGATTAAAATTATTTTGTCATGTATGGAAAAGCCTGATCTCGGACAAAATAGTCCTTTAGAGGATTGGCGGCTACGCCATCACTTTTTCAAGTCAACGGACTCAAATAAAGATACCGGAGGAACCATGCTGGTCAGAAAAAGAAAATCAACAAATGTCAGGACCAATAGAAGAATTGTTCAGCAAATGAGCTATTCGAAGATTCCAAAATTGTCCAGAACAGTTCCTGTCACCTATTGTTCTTGCTCCCAAACCGGACGGTTTGGAATCTTAAAAAATTTAACAAGTTTATACACGCAGAACATTTCAAGTTAAAAGACATATGAATGGCACGAACTGCCTCATGACAACCTTGGATCTAAAAGACGCATATTATCTCGTTTCAATTCATGATTCTTTTGGAAAAATTTCAAAATTCACTTTTATTGGCCAAACTTTCGAGTTTCTTTGTCTACCTTTTGGATTAAGCAGCGCCCCGTATGTTTTCACAAAATTGATGAAACCGGTCATATCATTGTTGCGTGAACGGGGTTATGTATCTGTGATTTATTTAGACGATATGCTTTTGTTTGGAGATTCTTACAGAGAATGTACATCAAACTTGTCCTTTACCAGAAAAATGAGGTTTTATCTTTAACAGAGAAAAAAGTCAATTAGAACCCGCTACAAAACGCAAATTTTTAGGTCTTATTTTAAACTCTTAGGAGATGAAAATTCGGTTACCAGAAAACTACAAGTTGCATTCGTATTACAAAATTCGAGATTTTGCATCAATGATAGGCACTTTGAGATCCTGTTGCTTAGCAAGCAAATATGGCTGGGCCCATATGAAGGACCTCGAACGGGAAAAATATCGAGCACTGAAAAAGAATAATAATTTCGATTGAATGGTAAAACTAACACCTGCAGTGGAAAATGACCTATCTTGGTGGGGTAAAAATATTCCACACATTTTCAATCCCATTTTTAGTCCTAGATTTGTGGTAGAAATTTTCTCCGAAGAAAAAAATTAAAGACAATGCCAGAGATATTCTGATCGTCCCATACCGGCTATCACAAGCATGGTTCTTCTGGTGCATGCGAGTGTTTGAATCAACCATGAAGTTTGAGCCTCATATTAACCTTTTACAAATTAAAAAATATGTCTCATGACACTATAAAAATTAGTGTCGCTTCACTCTCATCTTCATCTCTATGTCAGTATGATTCAGCGCTGAAAAAATGGTGGACATTTTGCCACTTCACTGGAATTTCGGTTTTCTCCGCTACTATCACGAACGTACTGGGATTCCTCTCCAAGGAATTTGAGAAGGGAGCTGCATATAGAACCATCAATTCATTGAGATCAGCAATCGCTCTCATCTTGGGGTCTCACATTGGAGAAGATGAATCTGTAAAAAGATTTTGCAGAGGGGTTGCCAAATTACAACCAATTTAAAGGAAATATGACTCAACGTGGGACCCAAAGGTTGTTCTTGACCATATCCCGCAATGGTCTCCAAATCGAGAAATCTCACTGGAACTCCTGTCCAAGAAAGTATCCGTATTGTTATCTTTAACGACAGGACATCATACAAACACTCACAGCTATTAACGCTCAAAATATAGAAAAGAAAACCGATAAAATAGAAATGAAAATCCCGATACAATTGAAGACGTCTGGTCCAAATAGACCACAACCAAATTTGATTCTTTGGAAGTGTATTTACACCGTACTAGTGTCCTGCGTAAGGATACGAAAGAATTTTTTATTTCCTGGAGAAAGCCACATAAAGCCGTTACAGGTCAATCTTTAAGCAGGTGGATCAAAGATACCTTAGAGAAAAACGGTCTGGATACCTCAACGTTCTCCGCGTACAGCACACGCCATTCATCCACATCCGCAGCTGAAAGAAACGGTGTAAACATTTATCTCATAAGAAAAACTGCTGGATGGACTTCATAATCTCAAACTTTTGCAAAGTTCTGTGATGGCAGACTACAAGAAAACCGTAGCAATTTTGCTCAAGCAGTTTTAAAACGTTAAAAATGTCTTCTTTTTCATAGTAACTTCTCATTTTCTCTTGATTTATGTTCCTAAATGTGAAACATAAAGCTCTTTTTTACTTAGTTATTAACAAATTCATCATATTACAACACAGTTCAACATTTTATATTGCCGTACACCTTCGAACATCTACAACTGGTGATCTGAGAAGGAGGCACGTAATACAATTGAGTGATTAAACGAACTTACCTTGTGAAGTTTTATCAGAATTGTATAAAGCGCCTCCTCCAAAAGATCAGTCCCTCCCTTTACCTCTCAACCCATAGTAAGGTACGGCAATCCTTTAAAATAATGATGGAATGGGACCGGAACGCACGGACAGTGGATTGGGCAGTACATTACCAAAAAATTTTGGTGTTACTGTCAACCTTTGGGCGCCGTCGGCATGGGTGCAGGGTACAACAACTGTGGTGATCTTCCGAAGGAGGCGCTTCATACAATTGTGATAGAACTTCACTAGGTAAATTCGTTTAATCATTCAATTATTTAACAGAAAGAAGAAAAATTGATGGACGTGCGCTTTGAGAAGCTGAGCATTATTATGATAGACAGTGAGAAATTTGTTTGAAGTAGAATTAATGTTAGTAATTACAACATCTTTACTCAAGCTTGATGATAAAAATCTGATGTTTCGATGAAGTCCACGTATAGGACGTCAGGTTCACGGCCTTCAAAAAATAGCCATAAAGGCTTCTATCAAAAAATAGCCAAAAATGCTAATTTGCTCTAGAAATCCCTCCTTCCATTTTTTCAGAAATGGTTGACTGTTTTTAATAAAACTTTTTTTCTTTCAATTTGGTAAAAAAAATATAGATAACAGTCTGTAAATATTCAGATCAGAGACAAAACTACAAATAAACCTTGAATTACAGATAAGAATTGAGATAAATGTTTAAATAACAGGGAAAAAGCTATCTCAGTTTCTAAGAAATATAATATGTAAAGTTTAAAAAACCACAGAGTATTAAAATAAAATGTATAGAATATTAATTATATTGAAAAAAATGAATACTGTGTTTCTCATCTCTGAAATTATAAATGACCTGAAGCTTACAAATATCGCGGATATGTTCCTGAAGGTGCAAACTAATGTGGTTGAAGGTTTATCCAAAAGTTACATTTTTCAAGATTTTAATGGAAGCTCAAAAGTTTTGAATAGGATTTCAGATTGCAGAAGAACCTAAAGACTTCAAATGATTTCCATGGATTTCAGAGTATTTCCATGGTTTTAAATTAGGATAGAATTCAAACTACAGCGGACATATTGCTATTTGCAAAAACTTCAAAAACGTTTCTCAAAATATAGGTTTTATTATTATATTATTATATTTACCAATGGAATTAAGGATAATCGCCAATGAAAGGACTAGAGCAGAAAGGATTGTCATTTTTTCAAACTGAGGAAATACTGATTACTGTATTATTAAAATACTGTATCTAAAATTTATATAACAGTGTGACTGATAATTATTCTGTTGCTTTATTACAGTATATAATATGTACTATTCTCCTTATCTCATGAAGTATCTACGCCTCGAGCTTGTCCTTGTCAGGTATTTGTATTCCTCAAATTAGTCCAAGGAACAAATAAAGGTTGTCGATGCCATTATGTAGGTGTTTACTGAATTTAAAATATGAAAAGTGTTCGCTTGATTTATGTCCAGACTTAAAAACAATTCTATAATATTATGGTTAATGCGGATATTACGATAAAAATTTTTTTTTGATAAATCATGAACTAATAATAAAAATAATCACAATATTGTACATGATAATTTCATCAGCATTCATATTCAGCTGACAAATAGTATGACTATTTCAAATAAATAGAAAACTGCATTATTTGTAAGCCAATAGAAAGCATCATTTTCAATATTGTTTTTTGAATGAGACTGCCTGGGCAATTGACGAAAGATAGAAGCCTTGAGGACCATGATACATTGACTTTATATTATTATTACTTCTGTTTACAAGTAAGATGAAACATTTTAATCCAGCCTGGGGTCACCAAGAACGTTATGTTTTAATTTACCGTTAAAAAAATGAGTTATTACAATGGATGATTGCGCATGACCCGGTTTATTTGAACATTTCGTGTGCTAAGGCGTTTAGGATCTATTGGAATTTCATGGAGTTCTTCTGGAGTTATAGGGTGAAATTTCAGCCTTCCATGCTTATTTTAACCTGTTAACCATGTTGATAAAACAATTTGTTGTTAGGTTGGCATAGACTCAAAGGTGCCACTTTCCCACACTTTGACTCTGGATTGGAAGAAGAGATTTTTGCTTTCAATTTATTGATGAATCGGAAAATTTAGTATTTTTAACATTTTCATTCAGTCAGAAGGGTGAAAATTTTGGAATTTACAAGTGCTGTAAAAGCGTGTCACTGATCTACCATAGAAAAACGTCCCTAAACGAAAATTGAGATTTCGCATCATATATCCGAAGGCGCATGGCTTAGTATTATTTTTAGCAAATCCTCAGCCCGATAGCCGCCATATTGGATGATATTTCAGGGATATAATATATGTGTCGTTGAATAAAGAAATTGCAAAAATTGAAACTAATAATTATCTGACAACGGATAATTTTTGTCTGCCTCGTGATAAAATTTATCTTATTTCGGACAATTGTAGTTTTCAATTGTTTGCAGCGCTTTTATCCAACTTCAGATAAATAATATCTCTGAGACTTACCGTGTAATGATTTTGTGGTCTTTAAAATAAACTAGAAAGCATATTTCACAAATAATTATTTATTTGAAGTAATTGGTAATTTGGAACTTCAATAAGAACAAGCACTTAGAATTACAAAGCTGGAAGATCAAGCTTTGTTATAAAGTGCTAGAAAATGTAATGAGGTTAATAAATTATGTAAGTATATCAGGGTGGCCTTGTCAATTGAAGAAAAAAATTCTTGGTGATTTTCCGGTTTCTTCTCGGTAACGCAAAAATTTTTCACGGTCAAGGAATTCAAAAAATTCCAACTCTAAAGCTAACCAGGTTTTCATTCGAATCCATGAAAAATTAACTACAAAGTAAAAAAAATAAAAGTGGAATTCCTAAATTCTAAACTTTTAAAATTGAAGTCTAAAAATTTTTTAATTCAAAAATGTTTTATTCAAATGGTCAATTACTTACACGTATAAAATGGAAAGTACCAACACTTTATAATGAAACAATTTTAAATTAAATGCATTCTAACTGAAAAATTTAGAATTTTTAACTTTTATAAATGGTAGAGTTCAGAGATTCAGATCTAGTTCCAAAAATATAAATCCATGTCAACATTTTCAATGCTACGAATTGAAGAATCAATCAATGAATTACAAAATTTAAAAAAGTGATAGTGTTTGAACTAATTTTAAGCTAGAAACATAACACTTGAACGATTGAATTTTTTTGGTCCAAACACTTCCTAAATTACAAGTTATATTATTCTTGTTTCAAACAGTTTAGAACTCCTCAAAAAGCTTCAAAATTTTATTCCAAAATCTTGAGAAATCTGAATGCTGTTTTAGCTTTTTTCAAATTTAATATTATTTTAAAGATTTTTTCACAACTTCTGAACATCTTTTTAAATAATTGGAATTATCTCTAAAATTGTTAGAAAATCCTGCCAAATTGGAACTCCTAAAATAATTTTTCGAAATAAAGGATCATTTTCAATTTTTCTAGCAATCTTCAGATATTATATTTATTCTTCTAGAGACTTTCACAATTCTTATAAAGATTCTAAATGTTGTGTTCGAAATTTGCAAAAATCTTCTTCTTGTTTTAAATTGGGCCGTGGCTATTTGCACAAAAATTTTGGTACGAATATCCGGATTTCGTCGGAACACATACTTCGTTTAAAATATTTCAAATCATTTTAAGCTTTAAATCAATTTTGAATGTTTTCAAAATCTCCAAACGTTTCTCAAAATTATTCGAAATGTTCTACAAATGATAAGTGTTCAATTGTTATTCATACATGAAAATTCAAAACTTTCACTGACAAATTAATCATTTTTTTAAAATAGAACAATGAAAGTCGTAATGTTCAAAGTTTAAAAATCCTTTGAAATTTTAACGATTCGAGGCTTTTTATTTCAAAAAATTAATTTACAAATTATTTACTTTTGAATATGTGGTTTGAAATTACTGATCTTAAATCAACATTCAAATATTGCTAAATATTTCAACAATATCTTTTTTTCATAATTAAAAAATTTCAATTTGATTGGTTTAAAAATGGAATACTTTAGATTGAAATAATATTTTTAATCTAATAAAATCCTTTAATTATGAATGTGTTATTATGAAGTTATGTGTTTTGAAATTGAAAATAGTTTGTAAAGCTTCAATGAGAAGTTTATTATTTTTCAAATGACTCAGTCTTTTGAATTGAAACAGCTTAATTTTTAACCTTAGAATCTGGAAATTTTAAAATTTTGAACGGATCTAGAATCATCATTACCATTTACTGCGCAAAGACCTATTCTGGTCTGAAAGGTGCCGGTTTGGTTTGTGGGTCTCGTTTTGTTTTTGAGTTAGGTGCACTAATTTCTGAAATCAGAAATTCAGGTTGAGGAGAAATAATAAGATCGTTTCATAAATTTTAGAAATTAAGGGGATGGGTGCAAAATTTGCACTACTTTTTAGAGAACTTGCTGGTACTTTTTTAAGTAAGATAACTCCAACGAGTTAAATTAAAACTTTGATGAATTTTCAAAATTTTGATAAATTTAGAAAAATTCCAAAATTCACCAAAGTTTTTAAGGCTTTGATAAACGAAAATTTCCAAAAATTTTCCAAATTTTGATGAATCTCTAAAATTTTCAAAATTTTGAACGCCGAAAAATTTTCATAAATTTCTAAAAATCGGGAAATTTCCAAAAATTCTCAATATTTTTTAAAATTCTGATAAATTTCTAAAAATTTACAAATTTTGATAAATTTCCATGAATTTCAAAATTTTGATAAATTTCCAGAAATTTTTGTACAAGAATTTTCAATATTTTGATAAATTTTAAATATTTTGATAAATTTTCAAATCTTTTGGTGAATTTCCAAATATTTCTAAATATTCCGAAAGCTTTTAAAATTCTTATCAGTTTTCCAAATTTGGTAAGCTCCCAAAAATTCACCAAAGTTTTCAAGGTCTTGATAAACCAAAATTTCCAAAAATTTTCAAAATTTTCTTAAATTTCTAAAAATTTTAAAATATAAGAATTTCCAAAAATTTTGAAATTTATCAAAATTTCCAACAACTGAAGAGATTTTCAAAATTTAAAAAACGTTCTACATGTTAAAAACTTCCAAATGAAGAAATCTTTCAAAATTGTCAAAAATTGGATTGTTTTCCAAAAATTTTCATAATTTTGATGAATCTCTAAAATATTCAAAATTTTTAAAGCCGAAAAATTGTCATAAATTCCTAAAAATCGGGAAATTTCCAAAAATTCTAAATATGTTTTGAAAGTCTGATAAATTTCTAAAAATTTACAAAGTTTGATGAATTTCCATCAATTTCAAAATTTTGATGAATTTCCAGAAATTTTTATACAAGAATATTCAATATTTTGACAAATTTTGAATATTTTGATAAATTTTCAAATCTTTTGGTAAATTTACAAATATTTCTAAACATTCCGAAAGCTTTTCAAATTCCTATCAGTTTTTCAAATTTGACAAGCTCCCAGAAATTTTTCAAAATTTTGATGATTTTTCAAAATTTTAATAAATTTCGAAAAATTTCAAAATTCATCAAAGTTTCAAAATTTCCAAAAATTTTCAAAATTTTGATAAATTTCGAAAAATTTTAAAATGTAAGAATTTGCAAAAAATTTTGAAACTTATCAAAATTTCCAACAACTGAAGAGATTTTCAAAATTTAAAAAACGTTCTACATTAAAAAAAATTCCAAATGAAGAAATATTTCAAAACTTTCAAAAATTGGATTGATTTCCAAAAATTTTCATAAATTTTTAAAAATCATGAAATTTTCAAAATCAATCAATATTTTGATAAATTTCCAAAAATTTCAAAATTCATCAAAGTTTTGAAGGTTTTGCTAAACCGAAATTTCCAAAAATTTTCAAAATTTTGATGAATTTCTAAGGATTTTAAAATTCATCAAAATTTCCAAAAATTTTGAAATGTAATTAAATTTCCAACAATCGAAAAAATTTTCGAAATTTTCATAAATTTCTAAAAATCTTTATATCTCCAAAAATTCACAATATGTCTTAAAATTCTGATAAATTTCTGAAATATTTGTCGTTTCGCTGAAGTTTATAGAACATCAGATTCACGGCCTACGTTCTTTCGAAAAACAGCCAAAAATGCTAATTTGCTCTAAAAATCCCTGCTTCCATTTTTTTAGAAACAGTTAACTTTTCAAATAAAACTTTTTTCCTTTCAATTTAATAACCAATAATGTAGATAACATTCTGTAAATGTTCAGATCAGAGACAAAATTACAAATAAATGTGGAATTACAGATAAGAATTGAGATAAATGTTCAAATAACAGAAAAAAGCTATTTATTTTCATAAGAAATATAATATGTGTAATTTAAGAAACCACAAAGTATTATTAAACGTATCACCACTCCGGATGTAAACAGTCAGAGGCATGTGAATCATTTCCGGTGGATTTTACTGCGAGGTAAAGAATATTTTGAAAATTGTTTTTCTAATACCGTGAGAAGGGTAAACTAAACGTTTAACGGAAATGAGAAAGAAAGTTTGTTATTATAAGTTAAAATAAATTTGTTTCCTGCTTACGTACTTCAAATGTTTCTGGGCGGCTGAGCATCTCGTTTAAAATGGGAGCTTTCTCTTGAATAATCGGTCTAGATACTCTGTCGCTCACTTAATTAAACCGTTCGAAGGCGGCACCTCGCAAATATTAAATTAATTATCTACGAAAAACATAGTTTTCACAATTCTCACGCCAACACTTGACAGTTTGAGGTTGGAACTCCCGATGCATAAAGTCGATCGAGCCTCTGTTTCTATTATGTGAGATGGGCAAAGAGGTGCAATCGAATTCGAGGCGATGGTTTGGAGATCATCCTCTCTCTCTGTCTATTTTATGTATTAATAGGAATCGGGAAATTTTGTATTTTTATCATTTTCATTCGGTTAGAAGTGTGAAAATTTTGGAATTTCCTGAATGCTTTGAAATTTATGAAATCATTTCTACTCCCTGAATCCTCTCAATATTCTAAATTCCTTGAATTTTTTAAAATGCCTCAAATACCCTAAAATGCACTGAAATCCTTGAAATTCTCTGAATTCTCTGAAATCTTGAATTCCTTAAATATTAGAACTTGTCTGGATTCCTTGACTGACCTGAAATACTTATATACCATAAATTTCTGAAATTCGCTAAATTTCCTGAATTCCTCCAATATTCTTAAACCAATTATTTAAAACTCTTTGCATCATGTCGAAGTACTCGGAATTCATGAAATTTTCTGAATTCAGGAAGTTCTGAGAAATCATGCAATTACACGAGTTTAAGGAATTCAAGGAAGTCCGGGCATTCAGGGAATTCCAGGTATTTCAAAACAGAGCAAGGAATCTAGAGAATTTGGACGGATTAAAGGGATTCACATAATTCGGAAAATTTAAGAGAATTCAAACATGTCATGTAATTCGGAGGAATTTGGAAGTTAAAAGAATTCAAAAGGATTTGGAGGTACTTAAAAGTATTTCAAACAATTTAAGAGAATAAAAAAAAATATGAGTGCAGAATATAATGAACGAAAAATAATTCAAGGGATCAAAACATTCAAAATTGCTGAATTTTTATGTTTTGTTCATGACTATGGTTGTGAAATATTTTCTCTGTCAGATTTTTTTCCCAAATCAAAAGTCTCATTTCATTTACAAAAAAAAAATCAAAATCACTAATTTGATACTGATACGTATTTGAAATTCAATCATTTAAAGAATAATAATTTTTAAATAAAATTCACACAATTGAAAAATTTCGAGAAAGCATTGAGAACTGAATATTTTTAAAGTAGTTTTTCAATTCTTCAAGCCTCTTTCCACGTTAACCTGTGAAAAAGTAGACATTTTGCATGGAAGTAAAACCATGCTTTGTAATTGTTATTTTTTTGAGTGATGAAATTGTATAATTTAAAATTGAAAATATAGCAATCTTGTTTTATTGGTTCACATCTAATACATTCTTTTGTTATTCGTGTTTTTTGAATGGTATCGTTTTATTAATTGAAGTTTAGAAACGTGTAAGTGTAAAATAAAATCATGTTCAATTGATAATATAATTATGGAAGTTTTTAAAATTAATTTTGTATCTTAAAAATCGTACAGAAAAAATGGAATAAATGATTGCAAACTAGTGTCTGTGGAATAAATATATTTGGAATTTTACTAAGGATCTCAAATTTTGTCTTATAATTTTAATTTTTTAATTTATTATGTCTTAAAATGCTTGAAATAAAAAAGAAGTTTTGAAGCATTTTGAATTCTGATATGAGTTTTATTAGAAATAGTTCAATTTCGAAAATCTATTACAATTACAATTGTTTAATTACCAGCATGACTCGAGTTCCTTAACCTTCCTGGTTTCTTATACTAGAAAATCAGAGTTATTTATAATATTACGTGGCTCAAAAAGGTTTTCCTCGACAACTTAGTCTGGGGCTTATAATTTTTAACCGACTTAACCATTTAAAGAAATTAAAGTTAATTAATTCGAAACAGATTTGCCAGAGCCAATTTATCAATCTTTCAAATTAATTTTTTATTCAACAACAAAGTTAACATTTTTTTGATAAACAATCCGATTCCTTTGCTGCTGTTTATATTCGCGTACATCATAAAGTCGGTAAAGATACACCTTAAAAATAATATCCCACAGATTACAACATTGAAAAATTATTTTATCATCATATTAGCAAGTTAATGAGTGAAGCTACTACTACAAGACTTTGTCGGGCGACAATGTTTGTTCTTTATCGAAATAAATTTTGTGAAAAAATAAAGATTTTTGTCAATTTTCAAACAGAAGATTGCGTCTTTTCAACCGAATCAATTTGAAATTGTTGTGAAAATTCTTTTTTTATGGTACTTCATTAACGAAAAATATTTTTCTTATAAATAGTGTCAAAATAATTTGTAAAATAAAAAATTGTGGACCAATGATTTATATCATGATAAATGTGTATGGCTACGTTGTTCAGGTATGTCTGCTTTGAATATATAATATCTGCCGCTTAATACTGACAGAAGTTTGTATTGTTAACATAAAAGTAAGCACATTTTTTTGATGATGCGAAATACTGTTGTACCTCATTGTGCACTGCAGCGCGCATATAGTATTGACAGTAGTTTATGAAAACCTTTTTGACACAGTGTGCGTAAAATGCAATTTTCCGCTCCCGTATTAGTGTGTTAAACGGCTTATTACGATACACGTTTTATTCACTGATATGGGTGTGTAAAACGCATTTTTTACACACACTGTGTCAAAAAATATCATATGCAACTCGTGCGTAAGATTTAACCACTTGCGGTGATCGCGTGTGTAAAATCGCATTTTACGCACATGTTGCATAATGGAATATTCTTTATTTTTTTAAACTCATGCGGTTGAAGGCTGCGGAATCATTTGCTCTTTACTGTTGTGTGGTATCCGGTATAGAAAAATGAATATAGAGGGGTCATTATAACACTATGATATTTCATGCCCTAAAATATTTTGTAAGTGAATGAAAGCGTTCTTACTTTAATGACATCCGAACAAGTATGGCTGGGTTATTGAAAAAAAATTAAAGCCTTGAGAACCATTATAGATCGATGGCACCGAGCTATTTTGAAGCATATCTAGCAAGTGCGTGCAAAGTGTAGTATCTCGCTCACGCGTTGGAAAAGTGTAGTATCTCGCTGAGCCGTT
>JAWWEA010000123.1:4879426-4898585 GCA_035222095.1 Andricus quercuspetiolicola | reverse complement strand
GTATGGTACAATGTGATTTATAGCATACGCGCTGGGGGGGGGGGGGCTTAATATGACAGTATAACTCAATTACTTATGTAATACAAATGGTCTTTAATTTAATAATTCCATCAAGCACGCTCTTCTACTAATCTACCATGTTGCAATACAATTGTGAACTTTTATTACAATAAATATAAATATTAGTTTCATTAAATACAGCGTTGACAGGTTTGTGATAAAGCATGAAGATAATCCTCAAAAAACGTGCGATAACAAAAGACAATAGTAGAACGAGCTAAGGTCCCTTCATAGCAATGTCGAGAATATTTTATAATTTTGGCATACTTACACGTATTCGAGGTTCCATGTGCAAAATTTAAGTGACCGAAAAGTGTGTCTTAACTTCAAGTAGATCTGAACTTTTTTGATATAAAAATCATGCTAAGTTGCTTTAAATAAATTTTCCATGATGACAGAATGTGATGTTTGTTATTTTTCTAATTTTAGGAGTGGAAGCTGGAGACACAGCTTTAAAAATGGCTCGGAGATGGGGATATAGAATAAAAAAGATTCCAGAAAATAGGGCAACAGTTATTTTTGCAAATAATAATTACTGGGGACGTTCATTAGCAGCTATATCAGCTTCTACAAATCCAGCATTTTACGGAGATTTCGGGCCGCCTATGCCGCTGTTTGATAAAGTACCTTACGATGATTTAAATGCTTTGGAACACAAATTTAATAGTAACCCCAATATTTGTGCATTTATGATGGAACCCATACAAGGAGAAGCTGGAGTGCTTGTGCCAAAAGTAAGGACATTATAATGAGAGGCTTTACCACATGAATACTGAGGGTTTCAGTTAGAAAAACTGTTCAGTTTCATCAAGGATTTCCCCCGTGAAATTTGTCTGTGCGTGTATTTAACAATACGGAAGTTACCTTCTCGAGAGAAGGTATTACTAGTTTCAAAAGATTTCAAGATTATGAAAAATTTCGGAAAATTTTTAAAGATTTCGCAGGATGTCAAATTATTTAAAGAAATCTGGGCACATTTCAATAGATTTCAACTACTTACACGAGCTTCATAAGACTCCAAAAGGATTTCTTGAATTTTATTATTTCAGGCAATAGTTTCAGGCAATTTGGAAAATTTCAAGGAATTTTATATAGGGTTGCGCGGGTTGTGCACGCGCGTAAAGAACCTGTCCTGCACAAATTCCTTTTGATGCTTCTGATTTTTTGAAATAAAAGGCTTAGAGGTACAGGTTCCAGCTTCATTTTCTGCCCAACTAGATGTCTATAGCGCGTCATAGTGCTGGCTACATTATATCAAAAATAGTCAAAAAGGGTTTGATTTTTTACTTTTTGAACTCATTTTTTAAAAATATGTGACGTGATGGAAAAATTTTACCTCCGATTCGTAATCTATGGGGGAAAAACTATCAAAAAAACCTGGCACTGCATTGTAAGCAAACTCGTTGTTGTACAGTGTATTTAACAGATCACGTCTTTACACTAACAGAGAAATGGTATCTAGTTGCTAAGGGAAAATTCTTTGATGCAACCGGCACTCTGTCTCCCGTGGAGAAATCGAACCCTATAATAAACGGTAGTCAGTATGTTGTCTCACCCTCTGCAAGGCCGTTTCCAAAAATCACCGTGTTAATGTTCTGCGGAAATTACGAGTATATCGACTGATCGAATCTTTTGGAATTTTTGGAAAACCGGCTTTGCTTTTTAAAAACATTCCGATTATAAACGACATTAATAAGCGCGCGTGAGAGTTATTAGTAGAACTTAATGGAGAATGAGAGTGTATTGATAAATTATCACTTGTCTATCTTCTTTTCGTTAAAGCCTCTCAAGTCGAAATCAGCTTCAAATTTGAACGATCTCATCGACACTGCTAAAGAAAACTTAGAGGCTCTTAAGGTACTTAAATGTCAAGTCGATCGGTGATCCCATTGGTTAGTCTTCCATCTTACCAACTTACTAGGCACGCAAACGTGACTAGAAATCAAGCGTGAGCCCGAAATCATGCGTAAATAATGTTCACGAAGTAAAGGGAAGCCGGATACAGAATCAGCAAACATTCGAGCGAAACCATGACTGATGCTGTTAAGGTTATTTCTTTGTATAGCATACTGAATATTTGGTCTTTGAAGTATGTCTCATATGATATTTGCAGTCTCTGCTTCTTCGGCCGCATCGGAAACTAGCCCTAGTAAAAATGCCTAATAGAATCACAATAGAAACCTTATAAGTTATACTTTCTATTAGGTTCTGTTAGGAATGACAGCGGGTTTTGTTCCCGGATTCTATGTGGATTTTTATGCGGTAAATAAGAACTTTCTAATTGGATCCGATTAGGATCTGATGTGTTGTGAATCGGCATTTCTATTCGGTTTCTAATTGGTTTTATTCGGTGCGAAGTAACTTATAGAATCACAATAGAAACCTAATAAGTTATACTTTCTATTAGGTTCTGTTAGGAATGACAGCGGGTTTTGTTCCCGGTGCTATGTGGTTTTTATGCGTAAATAAGAACTTTCTAATTGGCTCCGATTAGGATCTGATGTGTTGTAATTCGGCATTTCTATTCGGTTTCTAATTGGTTTTATTCGGTGCGAAGTAACTTGCTAAGTGGTTCTTATTAGGTCCAAAGTATTTTGTATTCGGTACTCATAATTTATTCCTTATTGAATTCTAAACGGAACCTAATCGGTTTTCTATTTGGTTTCTAATTGGTTTTATTCGGTGCGAAGTAACTTGCTAAGTGGTTCTTATTAGGGTCCAAAGTATTTTGTATTCGGTACTCGCAATTTATTCCCTATTGAATCCTAAATGGAACCTAATCAGAATTTCTATTCGGTTTCTAATTGGTTTTATTTGGTGTGAACTCTATATAGCGAAAGCTTCGGATTGAAATTCATTTCGAACTAATCCCAGTCATTCCGGAATTTGTATCGGAACCAAACAGTTTCATTCCTATCTAATCCGAAGGAAGTTTTTAATCCGAATTAATCCGAGGCACATTCAAAATAAATCGGAACCTTTAATACGAATGAATCCGGTCAATCCGAACTAATCAGAATTAATCCAAACTTTCAATCGGAATGATTCCGGTCAATCCGAATCAATCCGAATGAATCCAGTCAATCAGAATTTTCGATCCGAAATAATCCGGTCTATCCGAATCAATTCGAATGCTTCCGAAAAATTCGGATTCATTAGGATTGACTGGATTCATTCGGATTGAAAGTTCGGATTAATTCTGATTAGTTCGGATTGACCTGATTCATTCGGATTAGATCGGAATGAAACTGTTTGGTTTGGATACAAATTCCGGAATGATTTGGAATGAATTTCAATCCGAAGTTTTCGCTAGGGAAGTAGCATGCAAAATGCTTCTAATTACGATCAAAAGTGTTTGTATTCGCATTCGCCAACTATTACCTATTGATTCTTGAATGTTAAATAATCGGTTTTCTAATCGGTTTATAATTCCAAGTATATTCAAGTCTATTTTCAGCTTATAAAAAATAGATTATAAAAGTCCCAGCTACTAAAGATCTGTATACGATAGTAAAATTTCTTTTTTAATAAACTTTTAATTTTTATGAGACAAATTAGACTGATTTAAATTAAAATGTAATCGAAAATGAATCTTACAAATTTGTAACTATGCTTAATTTGAATAAGGAAAATTTATACGTGACTGCGGTTTACAAGTTCGGAAGGATCAGGATGTTCAAAATAAATCAGTCGTATATCATTTTAAAAAACTGCGATTTCTTAAAACATTTTATTGATCCAACTTTAAGACACGTAACTTGTTTTTCATTAATATTTACTGAATCCAAACATCCAATATTTAGTTCAGTTACCGGACTTTCCCACATTAAAAATCTGTAAATGAAAAAATCATACATGTTTTAATATAACGTTATTTTAAAAGAATTTTTTTGATATAATTATAAAAAGTCTATTTATACCATTATTCTACTAAAACCGAGTTACATTTTAATCTTACAAAGAGATTTGTCTAATTATGAAAATGTTAGATTTGCAGTGTTCACTTACAAAAGTTTTTCAATTCGAATTTTTAAATTAGAAATATTTACCTCGTCTTCAAATTCGCTGCTGTCCTGGTCTTTGGATACATCGTTACTAATGGCCTCGCTATTGGCTACCTCCTCTGATGACTCATCATCTCCACTGACATACTCTTTTGATTTTTTCCTTCTTGATTCTGTGCTTTTAGAATGTTTCCTTTTAATCTGGTTCAGCCTTGGTCCGCGATTAATACAAGCAATTTTGATTCCAATGTATCTGCTGACGTTGGCTATGTGTCGAGATATATCACATTCGCTCATTTTTAGTGACCTCATCCAATACTCGGAGATTTCTGAAAATGGTAAAAATCTATGCATTAATTATTTCTTAAAAACTACTTCATTTATTTTATATAAAAAACTAATTACCGGTTACAGCGTTCAATTTTGCGGGATCAAGAGGTTTTTTGTCTCGGTCTTTGTACCCATTGCTTGCTTCTGCACTTATTGAGCTTTTCCGCAGCACCTCCTCAGTGAAAATTGCCACCGCAATATTTTTTATAAACATTTCCGGAGATTTGGATTTTCGATATCTCACAAAGTCGTATTCACGTTTGCTTATCCAAATTCCACCTCCAACATGGATCTGTAAGCAAACAATGTTAAGGGCATGTGGTAATTATCATAAGAGCAAATTTATTTTCCGCAACTTTACGCTCGCGATAATAAATATTTTTTGCTAAAACTAGGCCATTTACCTCCGTTTCATTAAGGCGGAGGTAAATGGCCTAGTTTTAGCAAAAATATTTATTATTGCAAGCGTAAAGTTGCGGAAAATAAATTGCTCTTATGGTTAAGTATCACATGCCCTTAAAGAAGTATACAAACAGCCTATGAAAGAAATTGTGTATAATGAGGATAATACTTTCGTGAGAATATTAATATTTATCCTACAATATTCACCTTAGCATCAATCGTATTCACTTGACCAGCGGGCAAGAGTTCTCCACTGTTGATGGCCTCTTGAAGATTTTGATTTCCTTCCTCGGCGATTTTCTTCAAGGATTCTACAAAGATTTTATAAATTACATTTGAATTGCCTTAAAAAATTCAAGTTTTTTTTTTTAAGAACGTGAATAAATAATAGCTAAATTACATACAATTGATTACAATTATTTCCAGGGTGGCCATATAAGTGTAATAAAGATATTAATTAGAATATAATAGAATAGATATAAGATTCTATAATTCAAAGTTTTACCTTTTACTCCTTTAAACTCCTGAATGGAATTCTCAGCCAGCTTACGAATCGTCGCGTTGGCATTACGTAACTCGAGTTCTAGTTCGAGGACTCGACGTTTCAAAAATTTATTTTCTTCCTCCAAGTTCATACTTTTTGATGAATTGCCAATAACAGAGCAAATCACAGTTACTGCTTCCGCCTATAATAGTATTGATGTGAAAATTTTGGAATGCAGATACATAGAAATTAGTTCAATGATATTTCGGACAAATGAATATATAGTATATGGGGCATTATTTCTCAAGGGTACCCACCCCGAAATTTGACTTTGTCTGATCGAACTCAAACTTGGACAAAGCGTAGTCCTATGAAATAGTACTTCACCGGAAAAAAATTTTTCGATTGGATAAAAATTTACCGCGGTAGGGGAGGGGGATTTTTCTAATTTTCGCTGGTACACCCTATTTGAAATGTGCTAAACTTTTTTTTTGTCTCAAAATAAAGCTTAAGGCTTTATCTTTCGAAGCCCTGAAATTCAAGATGTCGTTTTTTTTTGCTTTCGAGAAATTAAATAAAGAGTAACGCAGTGCACCATAAACTCCTGTCGTATGGAATAAATAAAATTTTGACCTCTATATTTTTATAGACTTTTTCCTAATCTATCGAATGGTTAAAACTATTTTTTCAAAAATTGTAAAATTAGACCTTTTTTTTTGAAAATAAAAAATATTTTTGACTTTTTTTTTTAAGAAACGACACATTTTTTTTGTTTTTTTTTTGGTCTCAAAATAAAGCTCAAGGCTTCATCTTTCGAAGCCCTGAAATTCAAGATGACTTTTTTTTTGTTTTCGAGAAATTAAATAAAGATTAATGCGGTGCATCTACGGCGCATTACTCTTTATTTAATTTCTCGAAAACAAAAAAAAAGACATCTTGAATTTCAGGACTTCGAAAGATGAAGCCTTGACCTTCATTTTGAGACAAAAAAAAACAAAAAAAATGTTTCGTTTCTCAAAAAAAAGTCAAAAATATTTTTGATTTTCAAAAAAAGAGGTATAATTTTCAATTTTTGAAAAAATAGGTTTAACAATTCGATAGATTAGGAAAAAGTCTATAAAAGATATAGAGGTAAAAATTTTTTTTATTCCATACGAAAGGAGTTTAGCACATTTGAAATAGAGTCTACCAGGGAAAACTTGAAAAAATCCCCCTCCCCTACCTCGGTCAATTTTTATCCAATCAAAAAATTTTTTTCCGATAAAGTACTATCTGATAGGACTACACTTTTCCCAAGTTTGAGTTCGATCAGACAAAGTGAAATTTCGGGTTGGGTACACTTGAGAAATATAGCCCAATATGACAAATAGCCATTCAAAAAAGTAGGAATTTGATTATAAAAAAAGGATTATAAAGAAAATTAAAACTGACTCACTTGCTTTTCTTCACGTTGCCTCAGAGCTTCTACAAAATTATCTCCCTGTCGACTTTTTGTATCCCTTCCCGCTTCCTTGTTGTCCTTTGCTGATTCTGTTTGTTTCGGAGATGTTGGTGTGGCGAAGTTTCCATCTGAAAGTTTTTCCGCCTGAAAAAATAAAAGCACGTGGTATAAAAGAAATATAAATATTGATAAACGTGATGAAAATGGAGGGCTTCAAACTTCGATATCATTTTCTTCATTTATCTCACTTCGTTTTCGTTACCTACCTTATTTCCTGACTTCTTTGGCGCAATTGGAAGTGATATCTGAAAAATAGCATGAAAAGCATAATCATTTAAAAAGAACACGAGTATATTTAAAAACCGGATCCATGTAAAATCAGAAAGGTAGCACTTAAAGTTATAGAATTTTACAAGGATAAAATATATTACTTTTTATAGGAAATTAAAATACATATAATTTTCCAATTTCTGACAAGTGAATATACAGAATGATAAATAGCCATTCACAAAAGTAGGAATTAGATTACAGAAAAAAAGATTAGAAAAAAAAATACAACTGACTCACTTGCTTTTTTTCGCATTGCCTGAGATTTTCTACAAAATTTTCTTCTTGTAGACTTTTTGGAGTGCTTTCCATATCCGTGTCATTTTCTGAATCTGATTCAAATCCTATTTTTCTGGGAGATGTTGGTGTGACAAGTTTTCCTTCCGAACATTTTTCTGTCTAAAAATCAAATTACTTAATTACAATGTATGCAAGATTGTAGGGACATTTTGTTACATCACTTTTATTAGAGAAGAATTTAAAAACGTTTCTAGAAATTTTAAGGGATTTTCACAATTTTCAAGTATTTTTTAGGAAATTCTAAAAAGATTTTTAGAATTTTTAAAAGGTTTCAGAGAATTTTAAGGGACTTTAAGGAATTTTAAATGTTGTCATAAAATTTCCAGGAATTTTGAAAGAATTCTAGAGATTTTAATAATTTTTAAAATATTGTATGGAATTAATGGATTTTTAAGGGACGTAAAGGGATTTTAAATTTTATCGTAGAATTATAAAGAATTTCAAGAACTTTCTAGGAATTTGAAGAGATTTTCACAAATTTGAACAAATTTTAAGAGATTTTTATGACTTAAAATATTTTATGGGATATAAAGGATTTTAAAGTTTGTCGGAGATTTTTAAGAATTATAAGAGATTATAAGAGATTTTACATTTTTTCATGCAATTTCGAGGAATTTAAAGAAGTTTCAAAAGGTTTCTAGGAAGTTTAAGTGATTGAAAAATATTTTTCATAACATTAAAATTGAAAATTCGACTTCGATGCCTTGACAGCGAGGCGAAAGTAAGACTTTCTACCCTAGGATTGAAAGTAAAAAACAATTGATAGTTTTAGGTACAGAAGGCATCAAAAGTCGAATTTTCAAATAATGTTATGCATGGGGAGAGGCGGCAATTTCACTCGTGTGATATCTGTCCTCGCTTCGCTCGGGCAGCTAACTTCACACTCCTCTAATTGTCGCCTTTCTCTCCTTGTTACGTAAATTACTATTAAATGGTGTGTAATTTCGAAGAATTTTAAGGATTTTACGGAATTTGATAAGTTTTCTAAAGATTTTAAGAGATTTTAAATGTTTTTCTTCTTTCAACTTCAAGTCATTCAAAAGCCAATCAGGTTTGTAAGAACAACTCACTTGCTTTTTTTCGCATTGCCTGAGAGCTCCTTGTACACTTTTTGTAGGGTTTTCCATTTTCGTGGCCATTTCTGTTTCCAATCCTATTTTTCTAGGAGATGTTGGTGTGACAAGTTTTCCTTCCGAACGTTTTTCCGTCTAAAATTCAAATTACGTGGAACAAAAGAAATATGAATATTGATATACATGTAATTTTCGCATTTCTGACAAGCGAATATATAATATGATAAATAGTCTTTTACAAAAGCAGGAATTAGATTATAAAAAAAATTAAATCTGACTCACTTCCTTTTTTTCGATTTGCCTCAGAGCTTCTACATAATTTTTTCCTGGTACACTTTTTGTCGTGCTTTCCATTTTCGTGTCCTTTTCTGATTCTGATTCCAATGCTGTTTGTTTAGGAGATGATGGTGTGGCGAAGTTTCCATCCGAAAGTTTTTCCGTCTGAAAAATAAAACCACGTGGTATAAAAGAAGTATGAATATTGATAAACGTAATGAAAATGGAGGGCTTCAAACTTCGATATCATTTTCTTCATTTATCTCACTTCGTTTTCGTTACCTACCTTATTTCCTGACTTCTTTGGCGCAATTGGAAGTGATATCTGAAAAATAGCATGAAAAGCATAATCATTTAAAAAGAACACGAGTATATTTAAAAACCGGATCCATTTAAAATCAGAAAGGTAGCACTTGAAGTTATAGAATTTTACAAGGATAAAATATATTACTTTTTATAGGAAATTAAAATACATGTGTTTCCCCAATTTCTCATAAGACCTTTTTCTATAAAATTGTGAGTATTTGATTTGATTTTGAACATCTTTTATGAGATTCTAAGTCACCCTGCCTAATTTGAACTGAATCCAGTTAAAGAAAAATTTTGCAAATACATACTGGAGGTATAACGGGTTCATTTTCAATTATTTGTAGATGCTTTTTTACAAGAGCAACCTTATTTCCTTCTGATGAAATTTTTTGCTTATCCTACTTTAGAAAAATAATTATATATATATATATATACTTTTATATGTAATACACGAAATTCTGCTCTTAAGAGGTAAGCACATAATTTTTTTATTCTGCAATTGCCAAAAGTCTGTTGATAGGAGCTGTTGATAGGAGTTTAAAGTATATTGTATTATTTCACTTAACATTAGAAAATATTCAGACGTTTTCTGGAAATATTTTTTTTCAATTTTTACTTTCTGTCAATTGGAAAAATGTTACAAAGTGCTTAGGGGTCGTCTTTAAAACGTGTTAAAAATTTGTGACCAATTTTAGACACCACTGTCCCTGTTAAAGTCCCGGCGTAGCTCGAGACTTTCAGATATTTCAAGTGACTTTAAAGAATTTCAAGGGATTTCGTAGACTTTAAGTGATTTTGGGAAATTTCAAGATATGTTAAGGAATTTCATTACACGAACAGTTTGTGAATTATTCATTACACAATTATATACCTTTCTTTGGTCGTCATTCTCCATCTTCACAAGTACATGCAGATCAGAACTTGATGTTCAAACTAAATGAGTCGGAACAAATTTAGCCCGTTTTTCCTTTACGGATTTATCGATTTCCTCCGGAGAATCTACAAATATTTTACACACCGCACTGTAAGTTTGCCATATTTCACCTCCAAACTCGAAATCAGACTATTTCGAGTTTGAGGGTGAAATTTAACAGCCCGCCGGTGATGATTTGGGGTTGAAACTTATTTCACTATCACATGTAAACATTTTCTAGTAACATTTTGAAAAGAAATCCGACAACAGAGTATTTAGAGGGTTCTTGGAACATTTTTTTCGTGATTTTTGTCTTATCTCGAGTTTGGGGGTGAAATTTGGTAGTCTTCCGGTAGCAATTTGGGGTTAAAACTTTTTTTGCTATCACATATTATCATTTTCTAATAATATTTGAAAAGAAATACGACAACAGAATATTTAGAATATTTATTTATTTTAGAATATTTGAATTTTTATATACTTATATATTTGAATTTAGAATATTTATTTATATTTAGAGGGTTCTTGGAAATTTTTTGTCGTGATTTTTGTCTTATTTCCAGTTTGGGTGTGAAATATGTCAGTCTTCCGGTGGCGATTTAGGGATGAAACTTTTTTTACTACCACACTTTATCATTTACTAGTAATGTTTGGAAAGAAATCCAACAACAGAATATTTAGAGGGTACGTGGAATTCTTCTTCGAGTTTTATTTTATTTTTTTAGAATCCGGGGGTTGTAGAAACACATTCAAGTAATATCTTTGAGAATATATGCCAAAAGAATAAATAAACATATGTGAAAGGGAATTCGTTTTTAAAAGAAGGAAATTGTGATGCAATAAAAAAAGACGATCATAATTATTTACAGTAATATAATAAACTCATCCTACCGAAATTAGTGGCGGACAGGTGAAACTGATAATCAATGCAAACCGATTCTTAATTTTATTACAAAATTTTCCAACTACTGATATATAGGGACGGCCGGAAAGACATATTTCGGTTTTGCTTGGCGATCGCCAATCCGCCTTTGAAATCGACATTTATAATTATTTATAATTACTCACCAGCTGCAAAGGCAATCATTGCCTCACAAAAATTATTTTTCTCTCCACATTGAACTTGGAAACTTCTATCCTTGATTTTTTCGGCGTCATAGTTAAACACTCTTTCCACGTGCACACATTCCTTTTTTGGATGGTTTTTTTCTTGCTCGAGCACGAATGCAAGTATTTCACGTAAACCCACGACATTTCACACTTAACACTATTTATCACAATTAAACTTCTTTTTATTACCACGTATTACTCAATACTTATTTAGAATAATCTACGCGAGACGCGATATGGAGAAGGAACAATAACGAAGCGAACTACAGTGAAATAGATGTAGCTTTGTTTTACCGGCGTCGAGGCATGGCACGTGTGGTGCTTCTGCAGCGTGATTGGTGTAGTTCGGGTCCGCGCTGTACGCGTACGAAAAGAAGTACCAAAACTGTGAGTATTTTCAGTATAATGTGACGTTCTATCGACTGTCTGCAGATTGGATTTATTAAAACAAATAAACCCGCAGATATATTAACATATAAATTAAAAGTTTGAGAGTGCAGACATTACAAACGGAGGAAATGAATACTAACTTATAAATTTGAAAAATTTTCAGGAAGAGAATTTAGTACTAAGCGTGTGCGCGTAGGACTATTGTTATCTTGCGTATATGTGAATTAGAAAGAGAAAAGAAGAGTGTGCAGGATAACCTGTCTCTTTCTACCTGGTCGAGATGGATCTCAAGCGTCGATATCAGTGTTTCCAATTCGTGCTCCAGACTCAACTGCACAGGCGTCGCGCTCGACATCTGATCGGTTGCTATTGGCGCGAAGTTTAAAATGCTAAAAAATATTTTTTTATTGTTTATTATAAATAATGGCATTTAAACTTATAAAAATGTCTATTAGACCGAAATTAATGAATCTTGATAAAAATAAAAATTAATTAAATGCCTATTCAAGTGAAAACCAAAGGATATTTTTTATTTACAGAATATGCATTTAATTAATTTTCATTTTTATCCAGATTCATTAATTTAGATCTAATGGACATTTGTATAAGTTAAAATGCCATTATTTATAATAAACAATAAAAATAATATTTTTTAACATTTTAAACTGCGCGCCAGTAGTAACCAATCAGATGCCGAGCGCGACGCATGCGCAGTTGAGTCTGGAGCACGAATTGGGAACACTGGTCGATATCTATCTCTATGTTAATAATTAATCGTGACCGTAGAGTTTCTCTGAAAGCAGTTTATTTATTTACTCTCATCATTGTGTGATTTTGTAAAGTTTAAAACGATAATTCGTGATAAAAGAAGTGAAATTCTTTGACACCCAATTGATTCCGTGTGATTTACAGTAAGTATTGAAAAGCATTTTCGATACTTATACTCAACGAAAAAGTTTAAAGATATATTATTATTAATATAATATTATTTAGCTATAGCTAAATAATATTTCCTACTTACAAATTAAAATGAAATCTACAAATTGATACTGTTTCTCCATTGAATTAACAAAAAAGAAGACAAAAGACACAAGAAACTTACGATATAGACATATGCAAAATTTAAATTTATACTTCAATATCATGAAAATAAACATAATATCCATATAAATAAATGACAGCCTCTCTCCTCTGAGAATAGAAAAATGTCCCCCTTCTATTTCAAAACATATAAATAATTGTATTATATTTCCTCTAGGAATAGAAAAAATTTACAGTAATAAATATCCCCCTTTCTAGTAAAAATTAAAAGTACTTTACTTTTACGTCAAAAAATCTCTTCAAAATAAAAATGTCCCTTCAGCGTCACAAAAAAAAATTTATAATCTCCCCTGCTAAAAACCTTTTTAATCAAGTCTCTCGACATCCTCATCTTACTCAACAAATATAGTTAGATACATTCTTCCACTGCAGCAGTACTCATTTTTTAAATAGAATTGAGTGTATGAGCAAGAAATTTCCTAAAAAAATAAAAATAAATAAAATTTATTAAGTCAATAAAAATTAACTACTTTCCAGTTAAATGCGACATAAGTTTCGAAGTGATTTCTTAGACTGAACAGGAAATGTAGAAACGTATTCCTAACATTATATTCAATTCACAATGAATTATATTTTCAGCAATGAGTGAATCCCCACCGAAATCATCCAGAAAACGCCGATATTTTTCCGATGGCATGCAAATTCGTCACCCTGCAACTGTACGTCGACGAGAAAGACAGGTAGAGGCAGGAGTGAATGCCGGTAAGTTGAAATACTTAAAGTTTCATCTTCAAGTATATCAGCAATTTGCACAATTAGAACCGCTTAAAAATTAACACTTCAAATGTCAGTGGAAGTAATTTATTTCCTATTTTTTCATTAAAATATCTCATGAAACCTGCTAGAATAAAAATGTCATACTTTCATAGGAATAATTACAGCAGCTTAAAAAAGAGCGTTACGAATTGTAATTCCATAAGTGCAATCCCTATGTTCCAACTATTTTTCACTTTAAGCGTACCATTCAAAGAAAATCTTATTGATGCTGCTTGGCGCCTTTCAGATAAATTGTACAAAGGTACTTTAAAATAATTTGAAATACTTTAAAGATTGCACTTAGCATATGAGTCCAATTAATTTAATTTTTATTATTTACAAACAATCCTAATAGAGCCTATTAGAGAAACAATTTTGTACTTGTTCAACTTCTGATAAAATGCAGCCTAATAGATACCTAATAGAAGCACTTTAAAGACTACCCTTTTAATTTCAATCCAACTAATTTAATTCCAATTATCCGCTAACAATCCTAATACATCATATTAGAAAAAAAATGTACTTATTGTGCCTTTCGATAAAATATATCCTAATAGATACCTAATAGAGCCACTTCAAATGCTACGCTTTGAATTTTAATCTGACTAATTTAATTCTGAGTATCCACTATCAATCCTAATAGAGTCTATCAGAGAAGCAATTTTGTACTTTTAATATTTATAATGAAGCTGATCCTAATAAGGGTTGTAGTTAGACTTGTGCATTTTTCACTTCAAATATTTTTTTTCCAAACCGACAAAATAAGAAACCACTTTTTTCATAGAATTATCAAGTCTCACATTGGCAACACTGGATGAAGGAACTTCTATACCAGAAGAAGATCATCCAAATATTTCTGTGGTTGAGCATGTGAATATTGGACATGAATTGTTAAATAAAGATGGAAACGATGATATGCGAATACAATCGCGTGCAATGGGCCAAGATGGACAATCTCCGTCATGTTTCATAGCTTCTTCGTCTCCTTCTTCTTCTAGTCATAGTAGTAAGAATTAATTTTCATTTTGAAGTTTAAGTAATTAAAATTATAAGTCGAGTAATTGTAAACATCTATTCTAGACAAGTTCACCAAGTACCTGATGAAGGAAGCCGCACCGTCATCTTCAAAATGTCCCTCAGTGAAAACAAAAACAAAGGTTCTTGAAGAAGTGCCTAATATAGTCCTGAATTCTTCAGATTCTTCTGATTCGTCTGATTCTTCAGAAGAAATGTATAGATTTCAAATACCTCGAACGCAAACCGAATCAGCTCCTTCACATTCATCAACGACGACGCATTTACACACTGCTGCAGACATCGATCAAGATTGTTTTAACGTAAACGCATTAAAAGATTACATATTAAGTGGTGGAGACACTGTAATGTTCAAGGAGTCCGGATTAAAAATTTGGGAAGTTATTATCGTGATTCTTGGAATTTCTACGCGGTTTAGTCTGAGTTATAAGGGACGTCGTGCTCTCATTGAGGCAACTAAGATTTTTGCTGGACCTGAATTTGCTACTTGGGATATTAGCGATTATTATTTGTCAAAAATATTTGATCCGCCTCAAGATGTTATTAAATATCATTTTTATTGTGAAGAATGCTGCAAAGAACTAGAAAGGCCTATGATGAAAAAGAAATTTAAGAAGCACAAAATAGTTTGTAAAAACTGCTCTAAAAAACATTCTCTTTCAATGAAGTCACCAAACTACTTCATATCAATTGATATAAAGTATCAAATCGCATCCCTCCTAAAAATGCAGAATGTAAAGGAGAGTCTGCTAAAACATGTACATAATTTGAAAGCAGATACAGATGGAATTATCAGCGATATTCATGATGGATTACTGTATAAAAAAGTAGCTGCAGATGTCCCCGATGACTGTATTCTTTTAACGTATCTTTTCGGTACGGATGGTGCACCCATTAATGAAAGCAGCAAGGATTCGTTTTGGCCACAATTAATAATTCTTAATAATCTGGAACCTAAATTGCGTTTTCACCATCCATTATTGGCAGGTTTGTGGATAGGAAAAAAGGAACCTTGTCCGGATATGATGAATACAATGATGCAACCTTTCGTTGAACAAATGAATATCTTAGCCACTGATGGGTTTACCATGAATATAGATGGAAAAATTTATCACTTTCTACTACGGCCTCTTGTTTGTAGCGTCGACAGTGTTGCTCGTCCCGTTTTACAGAACCGAATTCAGTTCAATGGATTCTATGGATGTTCATGGTGCAAATCTCGCGGTGTTTATCAAAATGGATGCATTCGATTCTTAATGGAGAAAAAAGAACCGCATCTACGAACACACGAGAATCATTTGAAAGACATGAAAGATATAATGAAAGTACATGAAGAAGGAAAACGAAAAAAATTGCCCATTATACCAGAAGAAGAGGAGGATGATGATGAAGCAATGACCAATGAAGAAGATAAGGACGCAGAGGTAATAGAAGAAGTGGTAGTAGAAGGAAGTGAAGACGAAGACGACGAAAAAAAAGAAGAAGCAAATGAAACTTTCAAAACTAAAAAGAAAAGAACGAAGAAAATAAAGTCAATTAATGGTGTAAAGGGATACTCTGTTCTAACAGAATTAATCGGAATGGACATGGTGTGGTCTTTCAGTAGGGATTATCTTCATGCAGATTTAATTGGCATTGTTTTGCACTTGTGGAAAACATGGAATAACCCAAACAGCCCAATTCGACTTTCGAAGGAACAGCAAAATGAAGTAAACGAACGTTTAATTAGAATGACCCCCCCTCATGAAATTCATAGACTAGTACGACCGTTGAAAACAGACAAGTCCAAGTGGAAAGCATCAGAATGGCGCAGCTGGCTGTTATTTTACGCTATTCCATGCCTGACGGGAATTCTAAATGATTACGCTCTACAGCATTTCGCTTTATATGTGAAGAGTATTTACACATTGCTGCAAACGAATATAACCGAAGAAGAACTACGGAAAGCGGAACATGATCTGCTCTTATTTGTCTGTACCTTCGAAATTCTTTATGGAGAACGATTTATAACATTTAACGTGCACACTGTAAAGCATTTGGTTCAATGTATTAGGTGTTGCGGTCCCCTTTGGTCCGGATCAACTTTTCCTTTTGAAAATGCCATTTTCTTCCTGAAGTGGCGTGTGCACGGACCGAAGGGCGTTTATGAACAAATGTCTAAGAATACATTGCAGGCACAAGTTTTTCAAAGTCTTTTGTCTCAATTAGCTGTATCTCCTACCGTCTTCGAATATTGTAATTCCCTTTTCAAGAGACAAGAAGTTTCATCGTTTTGTCGTACCGATAACGTTGTATTAATAGGAAAAGGCACAATCAATCCCACATTACCTACATATAATGGTAAGAATATCCTTAGCTTCAATAGATGTATCTACTCGGGTATGACCATTCATACTGAAAAGTATGATAAGCCGCTAAAATCTAATAATAATATATTTCGTCTTGAAGACAAGCAATTCGTACAAGTTATAGATTTAATGCATTATGATAAAGAAGCATACGCAGAAGTAGTGTATTTTAAAGTAAGGAACGTAATTTTGCGTAAGAAAATAGAAGATGAAAACAATTGCCTACCTCCGATTGACGATGTGGAATTAAATCATTCGTATAAAGTTGAAGAACGCGAAAATAATGCAATTATAAAAGTTACAGAAATAAAAGAAAAATGTGTTCTCATTACACTTAGCGATAATACTTACATAGCAACGTTACCAAATACTATTGAAATCCAATAGAAAATGTTTGCAAACGATCGCCGTTAGAAATGACATTTCAATTATGAGAGCACATTGGCTAAAAGTTACAGATTATTTCAATTTTCACATTATTTTGCACAATGTACATTGTAAAAAAAATTGTTTATGGGAAATATAATATTTTCAATTATGAAACTTGAAATTTTCATCCAATTAATTTAATATTAAATTAATTGGATGAAAATTTCAAGTTTCATAATTGAAAATATCCCGATTATCCACTAACAATCCTAGTAGTGGCAATTAGAAAAGCAATTTTGTACTTATGCATCTCTCGATAAAATATACCTAATAGATACCTAATAGATACACTTTAGAGGTTATACTTAGAATTTTAATTCAACTAATTTAATTCCAGTTATCCACTAACAATCCTAATACATCCTATTAGAAAAGCAATTTCATACTTGTGCATCTTTCGATAAAATATAACCTAATAGATACCTAATAGACCCACTTCAAATGCTGCACTTTGAATTTTAATCCAACTACTGTAATTCCAGTTATCCACTAACAATCCTAATATATCCTATTAGAAAAACAATTTTATACTTATATCCATCTTTCGATAAAATATAACCTAATAGATACCTAATAGAGCCACTTTAAAGGTTACACTTTGAATTTTAATTCAACTACTTTAATTCCAGTTATCCATTAACAATCCTAATACATCCTATTAGAAAAGCAATTTTATACTTTTGCATCTTTCGATAAAATATATCCTAATAGACACCTAATAGAGCCACTTTAAAAGCTACACTTTGAATTTTAATTCAACTACTTTAATTCCAGTTATCCATTAATAATCCTAATACATCCTATTGAAAAGCAATTTTGTACTTATAGCATTTAGAATAAATAGTTACCTCATTGGTTCCGATTAGAACCTATTAGAAAAATTTAGCAAATAGAATTTTGTTTTTCGAAAGCACTTAAGTTCCTAATAGAACCGTATAGAAAGATTTTTTAAATTGTAATTTCAGTCCCTATAGTAGATTAAATACCGAATAAAACCGGTTAGAAACCAACCTGAAATATCAAAAACTCTTAAGAACCATTTAGAACCATATAGAAGGGCAGTTGGTTCCTATGTACTATATAAACGGTTTCTATTCATTTCTTAATAGGCATTTTTACTAGGGATGTTTCATGTCATGTGTTATGTCATGTGCCATGTCATGTGTCATGTCATGTGTCATTTCATCTGTCATTTCATGTGTCATGTCTTGTATCTTGTCATATGTAGTGTCATATGTCATGTCAAGTGCCATGCCATCTGTCGTGTCGTGTGTCATGTCATGCGTCATGACATCTGTCATTTCCTGTGTTATGTCATGTGTCACGTCATGTGTGGTGTCATGTATCATACACTTTTTCATATCATGTATCATGTCATCTGTCATTTCATGTCTCATGTCTTGTATTATGTCATGTGTCATGGCGTGTGTCATTTCATGTGACGTTTCATGTGTCATGTCATGTGTCACGTCATGTGTCATGTCATGTGTCATGCCATGTGTCATGTCATGTGTCATGTGATGTGTCATTGCATATGTCATGTCATCCGTCACGTTATGTGTGATGTCATGTGTGCTGTCATGTTTCATGTCATGAGTCATGTCATGTGCCATGTCTTTTTTCATGTCATGTGTCGTGTCATGTTTCATGTCATGTGTCATGTCATTTGACATGTCATGCGTTATGTCATGTGTCATGTCGTATCTTATGTATCATCTCATGTGTCTCGTCATGTGTCATACTATGTGTCATGTCATGTGTCATGTCATATGTCATGTCACGTGTCATGCTTCGTGAAATGCCATGTGACATGTCATGCTCCACGTAATGTGTCATGTCGTGTGTCACGTCATGTCTTATGTAATGTGTCATGGCATGTGTTATGTGATGTGTCATGGCATGTGTCATGTCATGAGTCATGTGATGTGTCGTGGCATGTGTCATGTCATCTGTCATGTCATGTGTGAGGTCATGTGTTCTATCATGTTTCGTGTCATGTGTCATGTGAAGTGCCATGTCATGTGTCATCTCATGTGGTATCTCATGTGTCATGTAATGTGTCATGTAATGT
>JAWWEA010000123.1:4320034-4331004 GCA_035222095.1 Andricus quercuspetiolicola | reverse complement strand
AATTGCCGAATATACACTCAACACTTTTAACAGACATTTTATTAAAAAAGAAGTTATACTCTCATGTGGGATTTCATATAGGAGCAGTTCATAGGTTTCCATAACGGTATTCATAGAACCCATATGGAAACCCACAAATATTTCTCATCCTATCTCAGATCGTAATTTGAGACAGGATTTCGAAAAAGGATCCCATATGGATTGCCATATAGATTCCCATGTAGTTTACTATGTAGGATTTTTTAGTACGGTAGAACCTTGGTTATCACTAACCAAATTAGATCATTAGTTTGTCGCCAGTCTATTCTTTTCAACTAATTAAAGAAAAACGAATTCATGTGAAAAAATTCATACATAGATTGCTTCTCAAAACAAAAAGAAGGTACTATTTTGACGAATTAATATAAAAAATATATTTTAAATATTTTAGGAGCATTCCATTTCGAAATTCGCCAAAAAAACTTATAATATTCAAAAAATATCAAAAGAAGGGTTTTTCAAAAATATTTTTAATTGCAATTTTTATTCAAACTTATCTTCAATTTATTCCTTTTTTTCTGTCGGTCTATATTTAAATCTTGCCGAAAAAATAGTTCTATCGCACGAACAAATTTTAATGAAAAGTAAAAAAAAGTATTTTTTGAGGTGCGTTACTTATGACTAATCATTTTAGGAAAATCAACTTAATATTCTTTTGTACTTTTACATTAAAGAGCCACCATTATGGTAATTTAGAAAAAATTCACCAGTCTTGTCGGAATCTGAAAATTTTTTAACTTCCTTGTTATAAGAAAACGATAAAAGTGTTTTAAGCTAATTTTTTCATAAAAAAGTACTTTTTTATATTTTTTTATGAATACTTTCTTATGAATTTAATCAATAAAACATAACACGCTATATTTTCAAAACAAAATCAGTTTTTCTTAAATAAGTGTAAGCAACTTCTCAATAGATTTCTTTACTATAGTCAACTGCTCCTCGATTTCGGGAGGCATGCTTTTTTCAACAGAAGTTTCTTTTTTCGACAATTTCTTGTCAACCACATTCAATGAAAGCAAATATTTCTCGCGATTCGTGAGATGAGAATCTGAATCTGATTGACAATCTGAAATGACATTATTACTCAACTTCAGAGTGGAAGAAACCGTCTTGCTCAGATTACTGTTGGACTCTTCTTTTTTTTTAATTCTGTCTATCATTTTCTGCACGGCATCTCGTTTCGCTTCTTTTTTTGATGCAGCGAAACCTTCTTCCAGGTAATTCGCTACCTTGCAGCTGACAGTGAAATGAGGAGCATGAGGTGGACCTGTGCACGATGTCATGAATTCTGGCATTGTGAAGGCATGTTCACGACATAGTTTCTGCAGAAAAAGTGAGTATTTTAAAATAATGATAGTTATTATCATTTTCTTAAAAGAATTCTGAAGAAAGAGAACAAAATTGTATCTAAGCTTGTCTTACAAAAGGAAAAAAAGAAGCTTTTATGCTGCAACACCTATGTTTTTTACATTGCCTGATGAAAAACATAAGGAGGGACCAAATAAGTAGGAAACGTTTTATAAAATAGGAGACTTTGAGGGGAAAAAAACGTTGCAGGTAAAAAAACATAAAGGGCATTATTTCTCAAGTGATAACAAGAATTTTCTTCTGGGAATGGAATCTGTCTGTCACTCGTCGAATATAGTCCTATATTAGTAAAGGGAAATTACCCTTAAGTGTTTTTTTGAAAAAAAAATAACAATGGCGGAGATATGGGAGTTTGAAAGTTTTGGTATTTTTTTTTAAAATTCCATATATTTGGTTGCAATCAACCTCGATGCTTTACATGTAACACATCGAATTATAAAATGTGGAAGGGTAAAAACCTTTTTAGCAACAACTTTTTATTGATAAAACATTATTTTAAGCAATTGAATAAGTAAGAGCGACATATGGACAATGAATGCCAGTATGATGTTAAAGAACGCATTATTTGATACGACAAGTCTTGCAGGTTTTACGCATTTTACTCAGGTTTTTATATACGAGTATTATATTCAAGTCTTCGGAATCCTCTTGTGCATAAAAAAGGTTATATTAAATATTGCTTCAAAGTCAGCAGTTTGCCTGCAAAACTGAAAAGGATGAACATTTTTTGAAGGTTTTTCTTCTTGCATTTGTGAGCAATTGCCTCACTTTCAGTGTCAATTTTATTGTTTCGAGCATTGCTGAACGTAATTTATCGAGTATCGAGCAGGCCCTCTTTTTTCCTTGTAACGGTAGAGAACGTAATGTACCCCTTGTAAATTATCTTAACTCCTTCCATATGCTTCACACTTTCTACTTTTCTACGACAACTTCAGGAAATTTCTAAAATCAATCATTTGAAAAGATATATTTACGTTGAATCAAAATTGTTCAAGTATTATAGAAACATTGTCACTCACAATAATATATATTAAATTAACAATATGGAGGGCTGTTTTCTTCTCTCGCCAATATATTTTACATCTATTAAACGCTTTTTTGCATTAGAGAAAATTCATATTAATACTGATATTTGCAAGAAGAATTCCAAAACTGCTTTAATGATTATGTCAAAAATCAGTAACGACTTGATTGAAATTAGGCTGCCAATCAAGCCCAGAAGTGTAATTAAAACTTTCCTTCCATACGCCTCAAAAAACTTCTTGCGGCACACTCATTGTTACTTATGAAGGAAGAAATTTGTAAATTGATAATCGCGAAGATAATCTTAAAATAAAATAAACTTATTAACATTCCATAAAATAATTTAGATCGATACTTCAAAGATGATAGAATGGAATAATAATATTGTGAGCTGGTTTGTTCTCTCGACAATATTTCAAGTCTATTAAACGCGGTCTTTATATCAGAAAAAAAAAGTATGTCGATACTGATTTTTGCACGAAGTATTCCAAAGGCGCTCTAATGATCCTGTTAAAAATCAGTAATGACCAGATTAATATTAGGCTGACAATTAAGCTCTAAAGGGAAATTGATACATTCCTTCAATCCAACCCACAAAAACATTTCTTGCTGTACGTTCACTGTTATTCATGAAGAAAGAAATCTGCAAATTAACATTTGCGAAGATAATCTTTAAATAAAAGAAATTATTAACATTTCATAAAATAATTGAGATTAAATCTTCAATTATGAGAGAATAAAGTCGTAATATTGCGAGCTGGTGTCTTCTCTCGACAATATTTCACCTCTATCAAACGCGTTTTTTGTACTAGATGA
Organism: Andricus quercuspetiolicola; assembly: GCA_035222095.1. Taxonomy (NCBI): domain Eukaryota; kingdom Metazoa; phylum Arthropoda; class Insecta; order Hymenoptera; family Cynipidae; genus Andricus; species Andricus quercuspetiolicola. The sequence continues at coordinate 4,327,758 of JAWWEA010000123.1, read as the reverse complement.
AATTCATATTAATATTGATTTTTGCACGAAGTATTTCAAAGGTGCTCTAATGATCTTTTCAAGAATTAGTCATTACTAGATTAAACTTAAGCTGACATTTAAACTCTCAAGTAATAATTAAAACTTATCTTCATACGCCTCTAAAACACTTCTCCGTACATTCGTTGTTACATACACTACCGTCGGAAATTATCGGCACGATCAGCGAAAATACTATTAAAAATCTCTGCTGACTGTGAAACGTGAATACTCGTTCAAAAATGGAGTGAGAAACTTTTTTCAAAAACCCTTAGAAAGCTTATGAAATTACGCGTCAAGTAAGACTTAATAGAAGTATTTTGATCTTTTGGAGAGAATATACTGCGTGAGAAGTTTAAAAAAAATTCAAGCGTTTCTCGGATTTTTTACCTCGACTTCAACTTGTGGCATGACCGAGGAAAGTTGTAGCAAAAATCTGAAATTCATACCAATTAGTATTTAAAATCCTATCTTTAATTTAAGCCAATAATACTTGAATCTTTACGGGTTCTCGGGATACGACTAAAAATGTCCAAGCGTAGCTGCGCCGAATTTTAGTCGCTTTAGCAGCGAGTCTGGCCGTCTGCGATGCTCGCCGACTAAGACTGGACGCAGACACGCTTAGAGATTTATTGGCATATCTTGGGAATCCCTCAATACTTTTGAAGGTCTATTGGTTTATATTAAAGACGAGATTTTACAGGTAACGTCCTGTTAATTTCAGTTTTTCCACTTGAGTATCCTAAGTCACAGGACGAGTAGAAGTTAAGAAAATAAATCTGAGAAATTCTCGACGAACATCGCTCTCGCGGTCGACAGCAGTAATCGACGACTGAAACTTGACATTTGGGGCTCGAATATTTTCAGACATATCTTGAGGACCCGTCAAGATTTTAAAAAGTTTTATTGACTTAAGGGTGTAGTCCTTTCAAAAAATTTCAAAAAAAAATTTCAAAAAACTTTCAAAAAATCGATTTTCTTTACATTTTTCGAATGTATATGTATTCACAAATATTGTGTAAAAAAATTTGATGCAGATCTGAGCTATCTAACAGTCTTTTTTGGTACCCTAAACATTACTACCTCAACGCGCGTATCTAAGCACTTAGTGCGCTCGCCCGACCTATCTGCTTCACACGAGCAATATCGGTGCGTGCATCATGGCTAAAGGTAATAAGAATCCGAGTAGAAGTAAGAAACGAAAATTTACTGGCAATCAATTCACCAATGAAGCAGTTTCAACCGAATCAATAAGTAAAGCTGCTGAAAAATTGCAAAACTCTGATGATCCGTGTTTCGAATGCGTTTTTCTCCAAACAACGTTTTTTTGGACGCGCCACATGATTTCTCCGGAACCAGTGGACCGATGCTTATGAAATTTTAACTACATATTCTACACACAAATGCTCAAAAAATGACCCTCGCCGTGTTGAAATTTTGATTTTTACTATTTTTTTTTTGATAAAAATAGTTTTAAACAAGCTTTTTATTTTGTTTTTTGTCCACTATTTTGTTATTTATGTATAAAAATTATTACTCGAGGGTCCTTTTGTAGACACTGTTACACTGAATCTAAAACGCTTTTACTTTTTTGTTTCAAATAAGCCGTTGTCGAGATATCATGTGACTTTATTTATCATACCCAAAAACTTTTATAATAATATCTTTCATAGCATGCTTACAAAAAATTCTCGAAAATAGCCTTTTTTTACCAAACGAACTAGACTACACCTTCAAGTCCCAATATTGCGAGGCCCCCTGAATCTGAAAAAAAACAGATTTCACGATGTTGTCTGTCATTTTTGTTCTTGTCGACGTTGTCGTCTATATACCGGATAACTTTTGAAGGACTAATCGGATTAGATTACGCTTTGGTACACGCTTTTAGGGATCGAAAAGAAAGGTCGAGTTCGATAACCAGCATTTTTTGAATAACTACTCTGGTTATAAGAAAAGACTGAGAAATAAGAATTCCATTTTGCTGGCAAACTATAATATTAAAAATAAAATAATAATATTTTTGAAAAATCGGCACAAGATACGATAAAATATGAATGAACAATGATTGTGCTCCCAAAAATCATTGAAAAATTTCTTATCTTTAATTTTTTGACAGGATGCGTAGTTTTTGTTTAATGGTAAAAAGTAACTTAAAAAATACAAAAATTGGATTAATACAAAAACGACACAAGCTATGAAATAAAATGCATTGACCAAAGTTGTTTAATTAAAATAGATCGACGAATTTATTCTAAATTAGTCATTGATAGGGCGCGTAGTTTTTGTTTTAATCGTAAAAAATACACTTAAAATAAGAAATAAATTTTTTGAAAAAAACGATACAATGTACTTTACTAGAATTCACAAATGTAGAACCAACACAAAAGCATTGTCTGCCAAAGATGTATGGGTATATTACAAAGGATTTGCGTACACTAACAGAACACCTAAACAACAAGGTTTTACTCATGCATTTAAACGCAACACTTACTGCGTTAGAGGTGCAAACTCTTGTGCGTTGTGCAGCCGTGGCAGCAGTTAGAAAGTTGGACCACAGAATCAGGCCTAAAAATGTCGTCTTTGCTCCAAGAAGGGATCCAGATCCACCATGGAATATCAGTTTGGACATGGATGTCAGCAGAGTAAGATGCAAACTGTGCCGATTGACTAAATATAAAAAAGGTAACAAAAACCAGAAAACCAAAACACCATGTTACTAAAATCATCGACCCCCGATATATCGCGACATTGACAACAGCAATATTAAATGAGATTAAAGACTCCCGACGGCATAGACTTGACGTTCGTTCGGCTTGGATGCGTCGGTATAATAAGAGTAGTGCAAGGAGGCAGTAAAATCAAACCTTTCAGGCAGATGAAAGAAGGTTCTACTGTGAACTGAGTGTGAAGCAAAATAATCAACAAGACACTGATGTCCCTTAATTGGCAGACATGACTAACTACTGGTCGGCTGTTTGGGCAATTTTCACGCTGCGTGGTTTCAACCAGAGAAGGCAAGAACAAGCAATAACCATGAAATGAAGCAGACTAATATCACACATTTAAATGTTTTAGCAGTTTTGAAAAAAGCAAGTAACTGGAAAGCTCCAACTCCGCACACGGTGCACAATTTCTGATGCAACTACCTGACAATTGTGCAGCTTGCATTGCCAACGGTTTTTTCAGAAGATCATCAAACATCCAGATCCGATGCCAGGATTTATTCGCAAAGGTACTTAGTATATGTTGCCTAAAAAACCAGATGCTCCAAATTTATCTAAATTTCGATCGATAGCCTGTCTTTTAACAACTTATAAATGCCTTAAAGCTATGATTGTAGATAAGGTATATTCTCACTGCAACGAGACAAAATCCGCCCACGTATCATCGACTTTCTGTGTCGTGCATTAATGCTTTGGGGTACAAGAATTAAGTATTTGGATCATGGACAACCAAGGATGACTAGATTAATACGCATTACGGCGGATATCTTTCAAGGAGACTCCTTCAGTGCAGTATGGTTCTGCTGAGCGTTGAACTCAATGAGCAAAACACCAAATAACATGTCTGATGGGTTCGAAACACACGATAATAGGAGGGTCATCAACTGACCCATCTTATGTACATGGATGACTGGAAGCTATACGCTAGTTCGAACCAGAAACTGCATCAAGTGATCGATGTCTCAAAGCAGGTTTCCAATGATATTCACATGGAGTTCGTACAAGATAAATGCAGAACAGTGCATTCAACGAGAGGAGAATTAGGGACCGCAGAGCTAAAGGACGATTTCGAGAATGATATCGAGGCAATGGCTGAGGGCAAGTCATATAGATATCTGGGTTTGCTCCAATCTCAGGGTATTCAGCATATGACAGCTAAGAAAAGCCTAACGACTGCCTTCACTACAAGACTCAGATTGGTTTTGTAGAGTTCCCTTAGCCCGGCAAACAGGTAAAGTAGATCTCGATTACACGCTATTGAATTTGTCATCAGAGGAGGGCTGGAATGTCAGGACAGAAACCATACAGGAATTAGAAACGCAATGGATACAAACAGCCATCCACGACGAGCACCCCAAAACGTGGTTCACCGGTGCCGATCATGTGGAGATACCAACGAGTCCATCGAGCACATTATTGATGTTTGCCGCGTAATGGCCCAGAGATAATATGCGCACAGACATGACCATGTGCTGAGCAATATACATCAACAACTTGCCATAAACTTATGACTCTTAATAGAATGGATGCCTTTCGATAGATACATTCCAGTGCCCGTCACGAAAGACAAAAGAAACTTTGCCAATGCATAAGACGATTTCAATGCTTAGATAATTCAACATTGAAAAAACTTATTTCACTCAACTTTTATGCTGGACACAACTTCAAAAAAATATTATTCTAAGAACACCGCATCAGCAATCTTCGACAGCGTGGGCCCCACATTTCAGAGGTAGACGTGCCAGCTGATAGAGCCTCGTCTAGTGGTCGCCAGGCTCCACATTTTCGTGTCCATCGCGAATCCCGACCGAATTGATAACCGGAGTCCTGTGTCCTGAGTGCGCTGGTTGAAATTTAGATGGAATTTTTCTTTTTGCATCTTTTATAATCAAATGATCAACATAAAGGTACTTTACTGCCAGCTATTGCATTTCTTAATGTTTGAGGCCGATATTTCACTTATAACAAAATACTTAGATTCGAAAAATGTACCCAGTTTTCATTTTTTCGAAAATATTTTCTGGGGAAATTCCTCCTCGAATAAAGTACATAAGCGTAATCAACAACGCACGATACGTCCGTCCGTCCAACCGTCCGTCCTTAAACACGATAACTCTCGAAAAAATGAACGAATCAAATCAAGCTTTGGTACACTTTTTTTAGGTCCTAAAAGAAAAAATGAGTTCGTTAACCAGACATTTTGGATGAAAATTCAAAAAATTAGAGCATTTTTAAAATTGTTTCGACCATTTTTTTTCAAAATTCGAAAATTATATGTACAAATATTCATAGTACTCTGAAATTTGAACAAATTATCATAATAACATTTTTCGATAAAATGAAAATATTCAGAGTTGTAGCATTTTCAAAATTCAAAAAAAAGGAACGAAAATCAACATCAGCCAAACAACGCACGATACGGAAAAAATTCAAGACGAGAAAAATGCTTTTTTTTGCACACCCTACAAGATTGTCTTAACGAACTTTTGAATTTTGCTGAAAAATCGAAAATTCACATTTTTACGGTCTCATCATTTATGATTGAGAAAGTATTAGAATTGTCTGAAATTGGACACATCGGTTTTTCAACGGATCTTCACATTTTGAGACCCCCTGAAGCCGAAAATCAAGTTTTCGTGACGGCGTCTGTCTGTCTGTTTGTCCGTCCGTCCGTGAACACGATAACTCTCGAAAAAATGAACGAAGCAAATCGAGCTTTATTACACTTTTTTTAGGTCCTAAAAGAAAGAATCAGTTCGTTAATCAGCCACTTTGGATAAAAATTCAAAAAGTTCGAGCATTTTCAAAATTTTTGAGACTATTTTTTTCAAGATGTAAATACTTTATGTACGGCTATTCATAGCACTCGGAAAGCTGAACAATTTATTTTAATAACTTTTTCCGATAAAAGGAAAATGATCAGAGTTATAGCTTTTATAAAGTTTTAAAAATCAATCGAAAATGAAAATTTCAAGACAAACAACGCTCAATATGAAGAAAGTGAAGAAAAGAAAAACGATGTTTTTTGGAAGCCCTGCAAGATTAGCATAATTAATTTTTGAATTTTCTCGAAAAATCAAAATTTCATATTTTGATCACACAAAAAAATAATAAAAAATCAAAAATTCCGTTTTGTGGTCAAACTGTGCAAGATACGAAGAAAGATAAACAAACAAAAATTATGATCACAAAATATATCTACAAATTTGTTAATAATTATTTCTTGATAGGCCGCGTAGTTTTTATTTTATTCGTGAAAAATAACATTGAAAAAAAATTAAATTTTTGGAAAAACCACACAAGCTACGAAAAAAAAATTAGTGAACAAAAATTGTGCAAATTGTGCAAAAATTTATTTTTCATACATCACTTTTTGATAGGACGCGTAGTTTTGGTTTTAATCATAAAAAATGACAAAAAGTAAAAACGAAAAATTTGTGGAAAAACAACAAAAGGTACGAAAAAAAATTTATAGACAAAAGTTGTTCACCCAAAAAAAATTGTTATAATTTATTACATACTCATCATTCATGATTGAGAAAGTATTAGAATTGTCCGAAATTTGACACCACAATGTTCAAATTTCGAACCAAACGACGCAAAATACGAAAAGAAAAGTCTTAAAGAGCTTTTACAAAGTCATGCACAATTTCTTTTAACCAGTTTTCAATAGGACTTATCATTTTGGTTTTATTTATACAAAGTACTATGTAGAAAATCTTCGAGACAAACAGCGTAAGATAAGGAAAAAAATTGCAACAAAGAATTGCAGCTTTCAAAAACTCCTACAAAATTTATTCAAACAATTTTTTGATAGGACTTGTCATATTGGTTTTATTTATCAAAAATACTATGAAGAAGTCGAAAATTCAAATTTTGATCCAATAATCGACGCAAAATATGGGGAAAAGTTTTTAGAGGAATTTCAGCATTTAAAAATTCCTACAGCATTCCTTTGTACCATTTTTTGACAGGATTCCTCGTTTTGAATTTATTTATCGAAATTCCTATGAAAAAATTGTAAGTTCCAATATTACACAAAAAGACGCGAGATACGTAAAAAATATAACAGAAGACTTGTAAGATATTTTGTTTTATCCATGAAAGTAATATGATAATAAAAATCCTATTTTTAGCATGACAACGCGAGATAGGGAAGAATGTCTGAAGAAGAGATTGTAATTTTTTATTTATTTTAAGGTAATTCAGAAAATAAATATACACTTAAAAATTTCTGTTGAAAATCGAGCGCGTAGCGCGAGTTTCACGATGAAAATGTGTACCTCAAAGCCTGCAGATCTTTCAGCAACTTGATCTTTAACTATACACACGTAATTACGTAGAAAAATCAGAATATGAAGACGCATATACTAAATACTGGGATCTAAAAGAGATCTGTTTGATGAAGTTACATTCAAGCATTTCAAGTGGAAAGAAATATCCGAGCGCGCGATGAGAATGTGCCTGCGCAGCGAGCAGATTTTCTTTTGTTCAAATCGTGAAAAATACCATTGAAAATGAACGAATTAAATTGATAGAAAAACGACACAAGTTGCAATAAAATGTATAATAATAAAATTGTTTTCACATCCTCATCAGAGAAGGTATTAGATTTGTGTAAAATTTGACCTCCCGGTTTTTCTTAAATGTTCACGCTTTGAGACATTCTATGTGTCTGTAGATTTTTACTCTGTTAGCACAAAAATTTTCAAAAGAATTGAGCGATTGGATTGGCCTTTGGTATACTCTCTAACTGTCATAAACTGAAGGTCAAGTTTGTTAGCTGGCCAGTTTGGATGAAAACTTTAAAAGTTAGAGAATTAAAAAATTGTTAAGACTATTTTTTTCAAGATTTGAAAATTATGCTTACTGATACTTGTAGTAGGCAAAAAACGAACAATTTATACCAATAATTTCTTTCAATAGAAATCAAACGAAAATAAAAATTTAAAGCCTTTTACGCATTATATAAAAAAAAGTCTA
>JAWWEA010000123.1:4280934-4291592 GCA_035222095.1 Andricus quercuspetiolicola | reverse complement strand
TAAATGAACACTCACATTTCTTTCAAACATTTAAATTCAATATAATTTCGCGCCAAATCGAGTTCCGCGTGTTACAGGAAATTTTATGGTGACAGTCGGTGGGATTCCGCAAATCCTTCGTGAGTGACAAGTGACTCGAAAATTGTGTTGATAGTGACAAAAACTTGTGTGAACGGTGACTAAAAACTAAGTGTGAATTCCGAGAGTTCTCAGCCCGCCAGGACATTTCTTTTTGTACGGGACCAGAGGAAAAGAAGCAGGCTGTTATTTCCTATTTTCAACCCACCTCCGACTGTGTCGTCAAGAAAGAGGTCAACAAGCGGAAGAGGATAGGAAAGGCCGTGAAGAAGACGAGCGAAGACCTGGAAGGAAGACGGAAGAGGAGCAGAGAAAAGCCGCGGTTCCTCCTCAGAAGGTTTTTTGGGCGGTTTTTTAAACCTGGAGGCTAGAGGGTACGGCTCACTCGTACCAGGAATCGCAGTCGGTAGTCTGTTGGGTTCCGTCAATCATCCCCCTGGACCATTGCAGGCTCTTAGGACATCCTAGACTCGACGAAGAAGGAAGTTGGAGGACCTGGAGAAACTTCATCCCTGGCGGAGGATACCTGAAAAAAAAGTATCTGGGAATTCTGGAATAAGAGGTCATCTAAGTAGTAAGTCGATTTGCCCAATATTTTATTGTTGCGTTGTGAGCCAATCTCGGGTAGGAAAATTATGATGTAAAAGTGACGAAAAATTATTGCGATCTATTATTATAATTATTGTACGAGTGATAGAAAAAAATCTTTATTAGCATAAATTAGAGTAGTTCTTGAGATTTTTGAGTTTTATTGAGAAAAGTGAATTTCAAAAAATTTAAAAATGCGTACCCGAAGTGGACAAAGCAGTAGAGCAGGGAAGGGTGGTCGAGGAGCGCGCAGTGCTATCACCACAAGGGTGGCAAGCGATGGGGGGTTCGCGCAAGCACAGGCAGGGCCAAGTGCAGGTCCAAGCGGCAAGAGAAGGGTGGCAAGTAAAGATAAGTCGGTGGATGGTCGTGCGGCTGGAACCTCTCGAGGTCCAAGTCGGGAAAACAGAGGTAATTTAGATTCATATTTTGAGGAAGAAATTGAACAAAATTTTGTGAATGCTATTGGCCTTAGAAGGGAGGAAAACGAAGATGGAATGGAAGTTGAAGTAGGTCAGGAAGTTCTAACCGAGAGAACCGACAGACCTGTTTCTATTTATCGTGCGCCTGTTCGCTCAGACATCGTGCGCTCTTCTAGCTTGCACGGCGGCGGCTCGTCTAGCGGTAGCTCGGGGATGTTTGCAACCCCTCAGGAAGAGCCTGAGAATCCGATCCCATTCAAGGCTGCATTAGAGTTTCTTCCTAAAGTTTTCGATGGAGAAAACATGCCGGTGGGCAGATTTGTTAGTGATTGCTTATTTGCACGAAACTCGATTGCGTCAAAGGATCGGCATTATTTATTTCTAATGGTTCGTTCTCGGGTAGTAGGAAATGCGTTTGACTCATTACAAGACCACGACCTTTACAACTTAGAGGATTTGCTTAAACACCTTAAAAATACATTTACCGAGCACCGAAGTCTGAGCCAATTGAACACGGCTCTTGCTACGGTAGCACAACGTGATGGAGAAAGTGTTTTGCAATACGGGTCAAGAGTTAGTAAAGTACTTGCGAGCCTGATCGAATTAATTGAAGATAAAAATGATCCCGAAGCCGCGCGTTATATGATAAAATCGGCCCGCGATACGGCATGTGAGAACTTCATAATGGGGTTAAAACAGGATTTAGTATGGAGGGTAAGAGTAGGAAGGCCGGCAACCTTACAAGAGGCGATAAATAACGCCAAACAAGCAGAATGGGAGGTAGAATTCGAGAGCGGACTAGACAGAAAAGGGGTCGAAAAGAAAGGTGAACAAAATGTAAAATTTGACGAAGCGGGAAGGAATAAGGCATACTTCAATAGCAATACGCGCGGTCGCTTCCGACCATATTACAGCGACGCTCGTGCAAGAAAATGTGAAGTAGGTCGTGGCAGAGGCAGAGGAGGAGCACGTGGCGGTGGTACAAGTAGGGAACCGAGCAAAGGCGAAAGTTCAAGGCTCACTGAAATCTCGTGTCATAAATGTGGAGAACCAGGGCATTTAGCACGAGGATGTGTACGTACAGTTAGTTTTGATGGAAGGCGATGTTTCAATTGTAACCAGAGTGGGCATTTCCTTCGTGATTGCAGATATCCACCAAAAAATTCACCTGAGTGTTTCATTTGTAGAAAAATCAATCATTTTGCTCGTGATTGTCCTGAAAAAGAGAAAGATAGTCATGTTAAAAATAACTTGAATTGTAATTTTTGCAAAAAATCGGGTCATTCATATGAGAAATGCTTCAAGCGTTTAAATTTAGTAGCTGCAAATCGGGAAAATAAAAGTGATAATTTAAACGAGAAGTAAGTTCGTCTGAATGGTGCGACGGCGAGCTTGATCCAAATGCAGCACCGATCCGACGGGTAGTGTTGAGGTTTAACACGGCTGGGAAGGCATCCTCACCTAACGTTGATTTAAACAGTAGAAATATTAAAAATGGAAGGGGCACCTTTGTAGTAGATACTGGGGCTGAATTGAATTTAATCAAAAGAAGGAAGGTAAAAACTGGTGCACTTGTAGATTTTCAAGTTAAGTATAATTTATTTGGCATTACAGATCACCCTGTAAAAACTTCTGGGGAAGTATATATTGATATCAATGGGGTTGCCTGTCCATTTCAAATAGTACCTAACAATTTTCCTGTGAGTTGCGACGGGATGCTGGGAATGCCTTTTCTAGCTGATTCAGTAATCGATCTCCCAACAAAAACGATAAAGCATAAACTAGGTGAATTTCCATTTACTACCCCACCTAAAAGGGGAACAACCCTAATTCTAAAAGCAAGAACAAAACAATTAGTAACTTTGCCAGTAATTAACACAGATTTGTCAGAAGGTTATTTGCCTTTATTACCGACGGGTCCGGGCGTGTATTTGGGAGAGTCTCTAGCGACTGTAAGGGATGGAAATACTCGCGTTTATTGCGTTAACACTAACACCAGGGACGTAGAACTTTCAGTTTCACCCGTGACTTTAGAAGAATTTGAAATCGCTAAAATTATTTCGGGATCTGACAAGGAAGGCAATATCAAAAAGAATTCAGAAATTAATCCGTCAAGTCGAATAAAAGAATTAGAAAAAGAGCTTCATTTAGAAAACTTAAACAAAGAAGAGAAGGAAAGTCTTTTGAAAACTGTAACTAAATTTCCTTATCAATTTTTCTTGGAAGGAGATAAATTAGGGTGCACAAATGTAATTCAACACAAAATTAATACTGTAGATGATGTTCCGGTAAATAAGGGTAACTACAGGTATCCGGCAGTACACAAAGAAGTAATAGATAAAGAAACAAAAAATTTAAAAAGTCATGGTGCGATATCGCCTTCCAAGTCAGCGTATAATTCACCAGTTTGGGTAGTACCAAAAAAGGCAGATTCACAGGGGAACAAAAGGTGGCGGATGGTAATTGACTATCGCGCTCTTAATGAAAAAACAGTAGGGGATGCTTACCCTCTCCCAAATATCACGGACATTTTGGACCAACTCGGGGGCGCTCAGTATTTTACTGTTCTTGATCTCGCGTCCGGATTTCACCAGATCGAAATTGACCCGGCGGATAGACACAAGACGGCCTTTACGACTTTGTATGGATTATTTGAGTTTAATCGTATGAGTTTTGGGCTTAAGACAGCTCCCGCCACGTTCCAACGAATGATGGATTTAGTTCTATCAGGGCTTCAAGGGGTTGAAATGTTTGTCTATATGGACGACATTGTAGTTTATGCAAAAACAATAGAAGAACATAATCAAAAATTAACAAAATTGTTGGGTCGTTTAAAAACAGCGGGACTTGTCTTACAGCCAGATAAATGCAAGTTTTTATGCAAAGAGATCGGTTATTTGGGCCATGTTATTTCTAAAGAAGGGGTTAAACCAGATCCGAAAAAAGTCGAAGCCGTTAATAACTTTCCTCGTCCGAAAGGTCGTAAGAATATTAAACAGTTCTTGGGGCTAGCCGGTTATTACCGTCGTTTCATTCCTAATTTTGCTACAATTGCGAAACCGTTAACTTTGTTACTAAAGAAGGACGTCCCATTTGCCTGGTCTGAAGCAGCCGAGCAAGCTTTTGAAAAGTTGAAAAACATTCTTTGTACTAAGCCTCTCTTGCAGTATCCCGATTTTTCAAAGCCTTTCATCATTACTACAGATGCATCCGATTTTGCCATAGGTGCTATTCTTAGTCAGGGAGAAATTGGGAAAGATTTGCCGATTGCATATGCGTCGCGTACGATGTCTGAAGCGGAAATAAATTATACGACAACTGAAAAGGAGCTTTTAGCTATTATTTTTGCGGTCAAACATTTTAGGCCGTATGTATATGGGCAAAAATTTACGTTGGTCACAGACCATAAAGCGTTGGTCTGGCTTGATCAGTTAAAAGATCCCACAATTGGATCCCGATTAGCTCGTTGGAAGATAAAATTGCAAGGGTACCAGTACAGGATAGTATACAAGCCCGGTAGGGTTAATGCTAACGCGGATGCGCTTTCACGTAATCCAGTAGAGATGGAAATAGGAAATGACGGAAATGACATGGGTAATGAGGAAAGTAATGAAAGTGCTACGGAATGTAATGGGCCCGTTAATTGCTTCGCAGGAAGCAAAGTTCTTTATCATGAATATCCGATAGAGAGAGTTTTTGTAAGCACTTGTGAATTTGATAGTGAGAATATGGATCTTGCTGAATCGTTCAGTAATATCCATAGAGAGACAATAGGTAAGGACGTTACGGACATTGAAGTTTATTTTGAAACAGTAGACCATCCCAAGGCAGTAAGCTCTATACCCAAGCCCAGTTCCGGTCGATGGGAAGCGCGCCAGGGTGTGGAGGTAACAGAAACAGGTGCACATGTTTTAGAGGGGCGTGAGTCAGTCCATCGTTTGCTGCCTGCGGCTGGGTCCCTCAAGTGCCACGAGAGCACCCCGGCTTCGGGTTGCGGCAGGGCTGTCGCGCGGGCCTCTCCTCCCCCCTCTGGTAGTGTAGTGAGGGCACGGGCGTCCAGCATCGACCGAGGAGAGCACGTGCGAATGATGAGGGCTGTAACAGGGGCGGGGGAGGGTGACTTTTTGTGTCATCGCTCCCTCTTCTCGGAGGGGTGGTCTCCATGTGGGAGGCACGGTCTCCGAGATTTGTCTCTGGGGGAGGTGGCCTCAATTGTGGAGGGACGCTCCCCGGGAGAGGTGGTCTCAATGGAGGAGGCACGGTCTCCCGGAAGGAAGTTTCCTCTGGTGGAAACTCTCCTTCCCAATAAAAGGGTATTTCGTGGACCAGCTGGCCACGCAGAGCTTAATGGAAGGTCATGTGGACCAGAAAAAACTGCCGGCGGAGTCCTGGGAGGATCCGTAGTGATGGTCTCAAAAAGTCAGGAGACAGGGGCTGCAAGCCCTTGCTTCTCGGAGGGGTGGTCTCAATGTGTGAGGCACGGTCTCCGGGATGGGTCTCAGAGGATATTAAGTGAAATTGATAGACTATCGACAGATGTTTCAAATGGTAGAGATAATGATTTTGACGATGACGTTTTGGACAGAAATGAATTTGAGAATTTAATCGGAGTTTGGGGAGACGTTTTAGCAAACTTGCGTGAAAATGATGAAGGAGGCGAGACGACTGAAAAAGGGAACGAATTAGAGAAAGCTGTTTTGTTAGAGACAAGTCAAATTTTGCATGCAGTTTCAAAGCAAGGGAATATAGTACTTACTCCACTGTTTCAGCTTAGTAAAGATAAGGTGTGGATGAGAGATGACAACATCCTTAATTTTGTCTCGTGCGACGGAGTACTCACAACACCTCTAGGTCGTGAGCTTGTAGACAACTCGATTATCAATCCCTCGTACCTAAAAGATCCAGATGCAGAAGTAGGTTATGTTACATCTTTTTCTCATGCTGGACGTATGATTTATAATTTATACATAAAAGAGAAATTTGATTCAAAAGTATTTGCAAAAAACATAGAAAACGCGGTGAACACATTAAGAGAAGCCCTTGAATCGACAAAAAATAAAAGCTTTAGTATATCTCGTGAGGGGAATGGATTTGATAAATTCCCATGGGCCGTAATCGAAAAAATATTTAGAACTCATTTTGGTAAGGGTGGGTTTCAGATTACAGTATGCACAGGTGAAATTGAAATTCCAGAGGTAGAAAAGCGTCCGGATATAATTCGGGAATGTCACGATTCAACTGTCGGGGGACATAAAGGTGATACAAAAACATTAGAGAGAATCCGAGAACGTTTTTACTGGAAGGGCATGAGGGACGAAGTCAGAAATTATGTTAAAACATGCGAAACTTGTCAGAAAAGGAAACTAACTAGGGTCAAAACTAAAATGCCGATGCGAATAACAGATACCCCGATTAGAACGTTCGAAAAGGTACAAATTGATTTGGTTGGCCCTTTGCCAATCACTGAGTCTGGTAATCAGTACATGCTTACATGGCAAGATAATTTGAGCAAATATTCAGGTGCTATCCCACTTTCAAAAATAGATTCACCTCATATCGCAGCAGCACTCGCTGAGAATCTAATTTGTGTCTTTGGTTGTCCCGAAACAATTCAGACTGATCAGGGGTCACAATTCATGAGCAATATTATGGAAAACATCGCTCAAATATTTAAAATTCGCCAATTCAGGTCTAGTGCATATCATCCGCAATCTTTAGGCTCATTAGAAAGAAGTCATCATACATTTGTAGAATACCTGAGAAACTATGGTGAGCGTAGTAACTGGGATCAGTGGTTGCCATTTGCGATTTTTTCATTTAACACCGCGGTTCACGAGTCCACAGGCATAACTCCACACGAGATGGTTTTCGGAAAAAAGGTCCGGTTTCCATCCGAATTTGCAGATGAAAAAGTACCTATGACATATATTCAATTAGTAGATGAACTTCTAAATAAAATCGTAGAAACAGAGTCATTGGCCATAGCCCGTCTAGAAGCTGCTAAAAGACGTTGTAAAAAATATTATGACAGAAAAATTGACGAACAACAGTTTGAACCTGATCAGTATGTCTATGTTTTGGTTGATTTAAGAAGTGACAAGTTTGATGATCATTACGCGGGACCATTTAAAATTACTAGAGTTATTGATGATCTTAATGTTGAGATACAGATTACGCAAAAGCAGACTAAGATTGTACATGTTAATCGAATTAAGCATGCCTTTTTAAGGTATATTTAAATTAAAATTTTTTAATCAGTTGTTTAGAACACTGTATTGAAATACTTTTAGAATAGACTATACGTGACATGAATCATGGAACTGACCTGCCTTTCGCAAGGCCGTTCAGCCAACCGACTTCCTAAAACAGCGTTACATTAGATAGGAAGAGAAGTAGATAAGGAGGAATGGCTGCGAAGTACATTTTAAGTTGCGTAGAAGAAACAGGGAAAGAAAGAGAGAGAGATGACACGTAGCTAGAAGAAATGGGTGTTGTAGACAGGGGGGAGCGGAGAGCCTAGAGGCCGACCGTGGCGCAATGCTGGGACGTGCGGGTGGGAGGGGTCGTGGACCTCTTTCATCGGCGGACCTTCTTCCCTGTTTGGGACACCCAAGGGTGAATTGAAATGATTAATTTCAATTCAAATTAGGAGGAAGATGGGACGAAAATGGAATGCAAAACTTATGGAGGGAGCATACAAAATAAAATTTAAGAATAACTATACATTAATTCAGGCCAAAATGCGAAGGAGATCTGCCAGTAATTCCTTAATATTAATACATAAATAATATTTTAATACAGACAATTATATAATTTATCACAATACGGAATTTAATTATTATTTATGTAACATTTATAAAATTCTGAATATTGAGAAAACTAAGTTATACCAAATATTGAATTGTTTTAGAATGTGAATTACAATTGAGTTGAAAGTTTTCTAAATTTAGCCAAGAAAAGAATATTTATACTTAAAGCTGGGGACAAAAAAAAATATTTTTTTTAATAAAAATATCCTTAGAAGGATTTCTTTTTGAAATAAAAATATTTAATTATTTTGGATTTAAAATTCTTTTGAGCTCGAAAACTGACTAAAACTGATTGAAGTATTAAAGGTTTAACAATGAATTAATTAAGGGTTAAAAGTATTTACTAAAGAATGTCTCCAGTGTAAGAAAAAGAAATATTTGAGATCGAAATTTTATCACTATTGAGAGGCATATGCGTAGTCATAAATTTCATGTGCTTTAAGAGAGGAAGAATTGAATGAACCCGAGGCACAGGGTTTCCTTCATACCGAACATGCTAATAATATAAAACTCTCGTTTAGAAATTCAAAGATGGTCCTAGAAAATATTATGCTTGATTTCGAAATATTAATTTGATTTGCCAATCCCAAAATAATTAAAACTGAAATAAAATAAGAAATAGAACATTAAATTCACAAGTAATTAGTTAATATTTAGATAAATCTTCTGAACTCTCAAATTACAGAAAATTTTCCTATCACTGCAGATTTTAAAAGTTACATTTAAATATTCTACTTTAAATTATTAGATCTTAAAATATTGTTGCTCATTTATGTAAAATAATTAGTTGTCGGATTAGATTAGGATACTGAACAGCAGAGTTATTATGGAATAAAAACTTAAAATGTAAATATTAGAACGTAATTAATTGATTTTCAAGTTTGGACTAAAATTTCATAAAGAATATTATTAACAAATAGCATTAAATAATTTTTAACGAATTGAATTTGAATTTCTGAAATTTGAATGGAATCCAGTCAGAACCAGAAAGATAATTAAACTACATATTAGTAAAGCACACTTACAGACATGGTTAGTTGAAGGGCCTTCTCCTATGATCTCCTTTATTTTCCTCTTAAATTTGTCCGTTTGACTAAAATCCCATTAGAATTAGATGTTGATGTGCCAAATATATTAACTCCTTTATTTTCCTCTTAAATTCGTCCGTTTGACTAAAATCCCATTAGAATTAGATGTTGATGTGCCAAATATATTAACTCCTTTATATTTCCTCTTAAATTCGTCCGTTTAATTAAAATCCCATTGGAATTAGACATTGATGTTCCAAATCGATTATTCCTATGAAGCTGACTGAACCTATTAAACAAACAAAGGGTATGAGTGGTTATGAGACACAAGAAATAAACAATAAAAACGAGGCTAGGCCTGATTCATTACCAAGGCTTCAAGTAGATCTAAGGTAAAAAAAAGAAAAGAAATATATTTAAACCTGTATTTTATTATAAAAGAGTGTACTACTTACATATGGACACGAATATTTTGACAGTTGATGGGCATAACCATCATGTTGTTTTGCAAGTATCGCGAACCTAGAATTAAAAGTAGTAGAGAGCTTAACTATAGCTAAACTTACCTTCCTAATGGCAGACTTCCAACGCGACAAATGGCAACACAAAAAGGTCAATCCATATGAAGCCACTAAATTCCTATGATTTAGAAACTGAAGAGTATAAAGCGAATTTTTATGGGAGAATGCGAACTAAATTTAATTCGCCATTTTTTTTTGAGTTTATTGAAAAAGACACTTTATGAAAGTGCCTTTTTATTAAAAAGGGGAGTGTAACGAGCGCATAAATTTTCATTTCATCCGCTAGGAACAGCACCATCGCTTCCGTAGAATGCGCGGTTTCGATTCGAAATTATAAAATATTCGAGCGAAAAGTAAAAAGATTGGCAAACAACATTTCAGGGCAAATCGACATAAGAATGGTTTAAGCGATAATCATTCCTGTAAGCGAATAAATGTGTATATTAGATTTCTCGAGAAGTGCTTAAGTAGAGGATATTTGATATCGTCCAATTTAACTTGTTTATACGTAGGATAGCAGTTTTGACAGCAGGGTTTACGAATCTTACATTAATCATCGAATTGTCGACACAAAAGTCGTTTAGCTGAACTGGGTAGAGATTATTTCGGCTTTCTTTGAGGTGAATAAGATCTGCGGGCAGTCGGTTCTCCGAATTTTAATGTAAACATTCTGAGCGAACTAAACTTTATCATAACAGTCGGCGAAGTGTATTTCGCAATCGACGACGAATTAGTCATAACTAGAGTAGGGATATGTAGAGTAGGATAGAGAGAAAATGTAACTTATAAGAGAGAAAAAGCATGAAAGAGTGGGGAGCTAAGGACCGCTGCGACGGTACCGAAACTCCCATCAACGAGAACTTGGAGATCAGAATCGATCTTGCCTTCGGACGCGTCCGGTGCTCTGGCAATTTGTACACTTTTCGTCTGAAATAAATTCATCTTCGTTAGTTATATATCTTAAAATCTAAAGTTGTCAATTTATTTAACTTACCTGAATAACAATTTCAGAATAGGACAGAGAATTTTCATCGAAGGGTTTGGGTTTCTAAACCCTTAATTGCGGTAACGAACCAAGGAGACGTTCCAGACTATGAAGATTTATTCTCACTAAATTCTGACAGGATTAATAATAATAAATGAACACTCACATTTCTTTCAAACATTTAAATTCAATATAATTTCGCGCCAAATCGAGTTCCGCGTGTTACA